>CM037088.1:92529330-92811830 GCA_020916435.1 Oxytropis ochrocephala | reverse complement strand
CCCTAGCTATCTTATATATCCCATGTATAGCTCATTCCTGTGCTGCAGATAGTGACTAACCACTCACACTCGAATTTTGAATAGCTTTGTTGAATTTTGATAGATTGATTCTTACATCTTGAAAAGAATTCATGAATTGACGTTTATATCTTCTATTATGTCTACTAATGTTTGAATAAATGAATTGATAAGGTATGGACTGTTTGGGATGTTCTGGGTTTAGGGTTCGTGGCAAATGATGAAGAGAAAAAACTACAGTGCCGTCAACATGGTGTCGCCTGATGACACTTGTCCATCGCCAGGCGAGTAGTAGGAGGTCCCCATGCACTGTGTCTGTTTTGAACATGAAGAATCTGTGTTTTAATAGTATTTTTTTTAATATTGAATAATGATATTTTATCATCATTTATGCACTCTTCTATTTAGTTTCTAATGCATATAAAATAATAAATAGTCCTTAAGATTTGTGAAATCCATCTAATAGTTTCTAAAATTACATAAATTTTACAAAATTTTAGGGACTATTAAGAGGATTTTTTCAAACTTTAGGAATGCTTTATTAATTTTAAATAGTTTAGAAACAAAATAGAATAAACGGTGTTTTTTTTCTAAGGTACGTAAGACATAACTTTCATTGATAAATGGAAAAGTTGCCACTAAAATTGGGTTTTACATGATAGGAAGTTAAAAACAGAAACATTAGGGAAACTAGTTCAGGATCCGGATCCGCAACTCCTAGCTAAACAAGCCGGGTGTTTGTTTTCGTACCCCCCTCATTCCCTCCCACACCCCCATAATACCAAAAATGCCAATAATACTCCTCGCTTAAAAAAAAAAAAAAAATTAAATTTTCGGAATTACCTCAAAAAGGTATTTCTGTTCAAAAAATAAAATTTCGGAATTACTCTAAAAAGGTAATTCGAAATTTGTAATTTTTTTTAAAAAAGTTTGTATTTTGGTCTTAAGATTTAAACGCTGCTTTATTGGAAATATGATACTTAACGATTTACGATTTAATAACAATACGTCAAAATATATAAAATGACCAACATAAAATAGGAGTACAAATACAACTATGGGTCCAAAATGTCTAAAAATGACTCAAAATAAGCACGTGAAGTAGGTGAATGGGCGACATCTCTAGGCATCCCGCCAATCCAAGACGCCAGAAGGCGTATATATACGATTTGTTTTAATTTTTATTACTAAAAGGCTACTAAAAATAGTCAAAACTACTCTAAAAAATATAAAAACACCACTAAAAATCTAACAAAACCAAAATAGCATATACAAATTTTTAAGATTTTTGGAGACTATGAAAATTAAAAAAATCGTAAAAATAGTAAACGATGGAATTTGGGATTTTGAGGTCGTTGTCCCGTAAGAAGTCCCTTCTAGGGAGTCTTGATTCTTGATTTATTTCGCTTCTAATGGCCGTGGGTTTCATTACGATCCGAGTATGTTGTCCAAAACCGATTTTTTAGCCTAAATTATTCGCTCGAAAAAAAATTAAATTTTTTTGACTACTCGTAAATAGGTAATTCCTGGTTCACAATTTAGAACCAAATTACTCTCATTTCGAGGTAATTCCAAAATCTTTCTAATTACAGGTAAATCCAAATTCCATTATTTTTTGAGGTAATTCCAAATTTTAGAGGTAATTCAAATTTGTAATTTTTTTTAACAAAACCATGTAATTTTTGTAAATTTTCAGTGGGTATTTTTGTCCATTTGGGACATTATGGGGTGTGGGAGGGAATGAGGGGGTACCAAAATAAAGGCCAAACAAGCCATATCATGATCAACTGCATTAATACCCTTTCTAACATGAGCAGTTGCATTTTAAGAGTTTCCAAATCCAAAGGTCAATGCATCAATTGAATAGACCGCTTTTTGGATGGCATCGATTTTAATCAGATCATCAAGAAGACAACTCAAACTAATCACACCTTTCTCATTAGAGGAAATTGAAGATGTGGTTTGAGTCGTGATGGAAATAAGAGTCCGGACCGATGGATATAATTTCAACTTCTTCTAGAGTGTTGGGAGACATTGAAAGATGGTATAATCGGCTTAGTCAAAGAATTTCATTGTAATGCAAACAGAGGATTGCGTCAAGGGACTTGCTCACCCCATTTTTATTTCTAATTGCTTCAAGGGGCTTGCCCGATTGACTATATCACCATGAGTTCGACGTAGCTTAGTGGTTGAGTTCTTGCTCCATTAAAATCGACAAGTCGCTGCCTCAAGAGGAGCGAGGTCCGCTCTCGCAATTTTCACTTTGTAAGGAGATCTTGGAACATAATGTCACCGAGTTCCTTGATCCACTAGCATTCGCTGTACTCGACGCCGAGCATCACAACGGATATTATAAGAGGTATGAATTTGTTGGGCTTTCCATCTAAGAGATCTTGATTGGAAAAAGCTAATGGCACTGCTCGATGGTGGCACCGAGGTCGGGTCGATGCGACTCAGATTTCCCCGCCACTTTAGCTTCATCGAACGGCGGTCTCACCTGCATCGATGAATATCCTCCGCCATGACCATAGCAATCTGGCCGATCGGGTGAATCACTAGTTTCATCTTTGGGAGGTTTAGCTACCTCATTGACTACGCCTTTCCTTACGAGGCGAGCGAGATCGCTTTTTTGCTCTTTTTTTTTCTTCACATATTGGGTGAGTTTCCTTTTTAGATCACTCTTTAATTTTGTCTTTAAGTATCCTACATTGATTGGTGTCATGGACATAGCTTCTATGATAGAGACAATATATTGCGTTTGTTGGTGCCTCCTTCTCGCACTAGATGGGTTCGCCATTTCATATCTCTAAACCTCAGATACGCATTCTCGCCAATATCTTGGCTTTGGCAAGTTGTTGAGTATAGATTATCATGTATACCGCGATGAGGATCGCGTTGATTTCACCCAAAGTTTTTGGGATAGTTCTCTTCTGCTCTCGGTCTTTTACCGGGCTAAGCGTTGTCCAATCTCACCGCTAGATCGGCTTCCTCATAGTTAATGAATAGTTGTGCCCTTCGTAATAATTCTTCCAGGTATGAGGTCTTCGAGGCCTACATCAACCTAGAAAAGAGTTCCCTTTGGGAGGTCGTGTCTCAATAAGAGTAGCCTAATTTGCCGTCCTCAAGGTTGCCGACTTGTTCGACTTCTTTGTTGAATCTTTCAATGTAGTCTCGCAACGCCTCTTTCTCCCCTTGTTGCATTGCTCTCCGTGAGACTTGGGCTTGAGAGCCTGAGGCATGGAACCAAGCAGAGAATACTCTGATGAGATGATCCCATGATGAGATCGAGGCGTGCTCAAGCTCTTTGAACCATGCAAGCATGCTTCTTGGTTGAGATAAGGCGTAAGCTTGCATTTGATGTCATCGCTTGCATCTCGGTATTGCATCATCAAATCAAAAGTATCTATGTGTTGATCGGTCTCCCGAGCCATCATACATGTTCAATTGAGGGGTTTAAGCGACTTGTGAATGCGACACTTGGCAATCTTGGCGAATGAAAGGACTAGTGCGGAGATTGGCTAGAGTGTTGATGATGATGTGGGGCCGTGATGACGCCTAGCATGCTTTTGACTCGTTTCTCCTTCCTTTCGAGGTGATTTTCTTGCAAGGTGATCTACTACAACATGAATATGAGCCGAGAGAAGAGCTTTGTCTTGGGCTCGCCCTGAGACGTAGGCGAGTACGAGATCCGCGCGCCGACCCTCTCGCGAAGTTTGAGATCGGATGAACATGGTGTGTATGAACGAGCCGACGCCGTGGTGGAGAACGATGTCATATGGACACTACGGCCTCATCGAGCAAAGAAATGGCCCAACCCACCCCGGCGGCGGTTGGTTTTGGCGCGAACCGCAACGACTACTTCTTTCATCCGGTCCAGCGCACTCTTGTTGTGAAATGTTTATACCGAGACAATGAGGATGTCTAATATCCGATTCACCACTTGCACCGGGACCCGTGATTGCCTCTATTCATCGGGAGAGGTGGAGGCACTGGTGTGGATAGTGCCTCTTCCGCAAGTAGAGTCTCAATGTGCCCCTCAGGTGTTTGTTCGAGCCGCAAATGAGCTTCAATGGTGCTTCGTGGTCGGGTTTCGACCTCTGTAGGAGGCGCCCTTTAGGAGTTGTGGAGAGGGATATGAATCGATGAGAGCTAGTGATATACTCCCAGCCGTTGGTTTGTGCTTGAGCGGGTGGGCTTCACCTGGCCTGCAACAATTTTTAATCAAAAATTAGTTTAAAAAAGTATAATTACTAATTAAAAAGTCTTTTTTGATTAACATGTCAGCACTGTAGGACACCGTAACAGACATGTTACCACGTTATGCCATGTGTGCTTGTCTGGAACGGAAAGACAAAAAAGGTTAAAAGTGTAAACGTTATGTAATTTAGAGACCTACGTGGTACAAAAAAATTAAAGAACCAATTCTTTCCAATTAAATAACTTAAAGGACTATAAGTGCATTTTTGTTTTTTTATTTGTTAATTCAGTTTCTTTTGACCAAATTTGCTAATTCAGTTGTACTTATATAGTTACCATGTGGAAATATAATATTTTTTGAAAACCTAAAACCTAAATCTTATTTTTAATTAAATGTTTTTATTTTCAAAAAATCTTTATTAAATACTTTATATTATTATTGTAAATATAGAAGAGGTTTATATTATTCTATTGTCAAAATTAAAGTTAAATAATTTTACATTATTTTTTAGAGCCAGTCAAAATATATTTTTATGTATCAGATTAGAAAACAAAACACACACACATATACATATATATATATATATATATATATATATATATATATATATATATATATATATAATTCTTAAAATAAGTACTTTTATAAAAATGTTTTTTTATACAGTTGACTGCATATGCACCATTGTTTTTAAAGGCACCTAATTTTATTTATAATTCTATTCTTTTAGTCGGTAGTAATCTGTGTCCAAAGAAAAGATAGCCTAAGAAATTGTTATGCTAAAGGAAAACACTTCCTTCACAAGTGTTTTATTTTTTTTTTGACAAAACCTTCACAAGTGTTATTCTTAATATTCTAAAAGATTCTATTTCACTATTAATCAATTCATACGCGTGAGAATTCAGTAATGAAACAGCTAGTGTAAAAGCTTGGTGCACTATTTACCAAAAAAAGTTTGGTGCACTTATGATAAAGCTTCTTTTAAATAAAAGAAAATTTTCCCATAAAATAATCTTATAGCTTAAGAGTTTTATTTTCATTTCCATATTTAAAGTTCAGCACAACTTTATTCACCTCTCCTACTATTTTATTTTACAATCTCAATTTTAGTAGGAAGGATCGCATCAACAACACTTTAGAAACAAAATAACATAAAATTAAGCATTAGGATTTTGTTCTTTTCTTCTTTGAAACCTGCACCTTTTTCCCCACGACCGGTTTCTTTGCAAGAAGGATCATATATTCAGATATCTCGTGCTCATGAAGACGTGATTTCACCCCATCCTTAAGCTCTATAAATGAATCTTTCAATTCTTTAAGCTTAGAGAGTTGGGTTGCGTCATGTTGTTTTAGGACTTCATCGTGCAACTTACCCTTCTTTTCACTGTCACGTATTTGAGCCAAGACATCAGCAAGCTCTGAATTAAGCTCTTCAATGTTTGGAACCTCCAAGAAGGGGTTGTCTTGAACATCATTAGATTTTGGCTCCTGGTGAAGAAACGTGGTTGCAACATCATCAACACTCGGATGCCCAAAAGAATAAGGTTTATTCCCAATTGAGAATACAACAATAGCAATTTCTATGTCGCATTATAATGGATAACTCATTTGCTTTCTTAAATAAGCCACGCTCGACGCTTTGAGAACGTGACATGCCTTAAGTTGTCTTGTCTTTTCATTTCGAAATTTCAATTTTGCGACGCCCCATGATTCCTTCATTGTTTCACACAAAATAAAAATAAAGAAAGTTTAAGAGATTAGAAATGAGAGATACTTATGTCTGTGACTATATGCAATCCTTGCACCCCTATATATAGTTACACACTAGAAAGAGGGTAATTATTTTGAATATTAAATTAAAATATGTTATTATTTCAAAATTATAGACATTAGATTGACTAATAAATAGAAGCATTAATTTTTTATGTTTTTAATATTGCAAAACTGCTACTAAATTTATTAGCCTTGTTTTCTGTTTCTTAATTAGTTTTGTAAATGTAATAACAAAGTCAGAATATTATATATATATATATTTTTGAAAAACTAGAAATCAATATCTTAATAAGATATTATTATCTGGTCAAAATATGACAAACATTGTTTAAACACTCATAATACGACAAAGGAAGTCATTGAAATGAAAAATTTTAAAATAGTAATATGATAAAGGCAATTTGAGGGAATTTAAACACTCAATAAATTACTTGTATCCCCATGGGTATAACTTTATAAATATTAAAATCTTTATTATAATAAACCATGAGTTTGCCACATAATCGTCTACATCATTAATTCAGAAAAAATTACATCAACTGCCACATAATTCCACCAAAATAGGATATGGTTGGTGCTATTAAGTTCTATTATTTTATATTGTTTTACTACATTCCTTGATTTGGGTGTTATACAATGAAAGTTTGCAATATGGTTTGCATGCATTGCAAATTATAAAAACTAGAACAAACCCTCAGCAAACAAAAGAATTGTTGATCAGTGCAGCAAGGGGGGTTCAAGTTGGAGCTTCTTTTATTCCATGCATTCTTGAGGTCTAGATGTTTGTACTGAAATTGGATAATACTAGATGTACTGATCTTGAGTTCTTTATGTTCGAATACTTTGATCATTTTCTTCATTCTGTACTTTTATTGCGTTAATCTCCCTTTTTGAATTGGTACGTGGTCCAACTCATCACGTTTACCGTGGTTAATCTTATGTGAGAGATTTATTAAATGACAATTGCCCTTTATTTGATTTGTGTAGTTTATGATTTGGTGAATTACTCTTCAAATTTGTATTTGAGCTCCTTTTTTATGGCAAAGTTATTTTTTCACTAAACTTCCTCCAAAATGATATTTCTTCTGTACCAATACATTATCACTTAGCTAATGATAAATGACATGAGTTTTATTTTGTAATCAATTCAAACTTAAAAACTTCTCTAACCTAAGTATAGCATTGCATGGATTGGAAGCTCAAAAGCAATAGAACTTCCTTCTTTGGCACAATTTCAAGCAAATGTTATTCTCTCTATTGGTATAGATTGATAATTTTACAAAATATACAATCAAGTTAATGTTATATTTTAGATTCTATTATATATTATTGTTAAAAACTATTGTAGTTTGTATCGCACGAATGACACATTCGAAATTAAATTTATTGACAACATACTTTTATAATATTTCAATTTTTTGAGTACAAATCATTTATGCAAATTTGTATAGGTTAATCTGATTAAATAAATAAGTACCGAATCACATATTACTTTTTGTAAGACCATAAGTTAATCTACACATGTTTATTCTTTTTACTAACTCAAAATTATATAACTACAAATATATATATATATATATATATATATATATATATATATATATATATAGGCTAAATTCTTGTTTTGGTCCTTTATGTTTGACCTTGATTTCATTTTGGTCCTTTATGTTTTTTTTTCTCGTTTTGGTCCTTTATGTTTTGATTTTGTGTCAATTTGGTCTTTTTTTGTATTTTTCTCATCAATTATTTAACGGACGCCACGCTGGCGATTAATCACGACGTGGCGTCCATGTGACTCAAAGATCATTAATTGACGTGGCATTATAATATATTATTTAAATGTAAAATAAATGACACATAAGCTAAATGTTGTTTAACAATTAAAATTACAAAACTAAAATAATTTCAAAAAGAAAACACATTAAAATGAAAAAGAAAATCAAACATCAATCCATCATCAAATCGAGAATCTTGTTTGTAATGTTTTAGAAGAACAAGTGAAGAACAAGTGAAGAAAATGAAGAACCCTAAAATCTGAGAAACCCCTTCTTCCCCTTCTCATCTCTTCCATTAAAATTCAGAAACTGTTAAACTGAGAAACCCCCTTCTTCCCCACTCAATCGATGGCATCTTCCAATTCAAACAACTACTCATCTTATGCGCGAGATGAACCTCCTCCTGAGTGTTTTTGTCGTGTAAATTCTGTTGTTCGAACTGTCAAAAAAGAAGGTCCAAACAAGGGAAGGAAGTTCTGGGGATGTAAATTTTCGTGGTAAGTTTCTGGGAAAGGAAGGTTCATCTATTTCGCCATTTTTGTAGATCTGAGCAGATCTGAGTTACAGATCTGGTTTTTCTCTTCAAGCACCAGTCGTTTCATTTTGGTCCTCAAAGTTATTGTTTGGTTTCAATTTGGTCCTCAATTTTTTTTGTTTAGTTTCAATTTGGTCCCTTTTAGATTTTTTTGAATTCTCGGTTGTGTCTTTCATGTTTGTTTGTTTGCACAGAGTAAACAGATCTCAGTTGCTCCTACATGAAGTGGACTTCAGATCCATGGCCTCCTCAGACACAAAGACCATGTGCAGACACACAATATGCAGAAAGACAAAGTGCAGACACACAACGTGGAGAGACTGAATGTGCAGATTGTGTTCAAAAAAGAATGGAAATAGTTGAACTTAGAAACACCATTAAGGAGATGAAGAAGGATGGAGAGTCCACAAGAAATTTGTTGAAAATTGCATTGAATAGTATTTTCCTTTTGGTGGTAGCTTGTGTAATACTAATTGTCAAATCTGGGAATTTTGTGTGATGGTGTAACTTAGAAGGATAATTAGGTGTAAGTGGTTTAAATTTGGTTACATGTGTTCAGTTGTCATTGTGATCTAATTTAGCCTATGTATTACAATGTGATGTAATTTAGCCTGATGTAATTCAGTTGTGTTTTGTTTAAATTTGGTTACATGTGTTGTAAATTGAAACATTCTATAATTATAGAGGACCAAATTGAAACTATTTAAATGCATAAAGGACCAAATTGAGACATTTTAAAATCATCAAGGACCAAATTGAAACATAACAGAACAACGTAATATTAACTTAAAATGACCAAATATGTTCTCAGACACATCCCTATTGGCTATTAAAACACATGATCCAACCAATTAAACAACAAAATACAACAACCACGTGGGATTAAATATCTACAAACAAAAGTAATTGGCCAATTAATCAACAAAATACAACATTCATGTGATTAAACATCTACAAAGAAAAGTAATTGGCCAATAAAACAACAAAATACAACATTCATGGCCTCTTCCATGTTTGAAGTTTAGGCCTAAAAGTCTTGGATGAAGTTGCAAAGAAATTGCGATGAGTTTTTGTCCTTTTGCTACACCAAGTGTTTTGGTTGCTCTTGTAGCAGTGTCCGCTTGTATAGTTTGGGAAGTTCTTGGTGTAGTTTGTGGTGTAGTTTGAGTGGTTTGTGTGGAAGTTTTTGGTGCGGAGTTGAGTTGCGCTTTGAGATCTGAGTTGAGTTGCAGATCTTTGGTGCGTTTGAGGTTCAGTTGAGTTGCACTGACGAGAGTGCAGTTTGAGTCTGAGTTGAGGTACAATTTGAGGTGCGAGATGGTGTAGCATTTGGGGCTTGTGCATTTTGAGATGGGGCGCTTTGGTTTTGGGTTTGGGTGGATGCACTTGGACCATTTTGGCAAGCTCTTTTGTTGTGGCAGCCGCTTGCATTTAGTACACCTACCAACCCATCCCTTTCTAGATATATTTTCAGATTGTGTTTGCTTTTCATCTCCATCTTTGTTCCTTGCCTTCTTAGGTCTATTGTAATACATTAAAAGAATTACACACCAGAATTTCACCAAGTGTTGTAAGCTGCAGAATTTCACCAAATCTAGTAACAGATATTTGAACCAAAATACAAATACCTAGTAATTTTTTATGTGGAGGAGGAGGATGTCCAGGTATGGAGTTTGTCGCCATATATTTTGCCCATTTGTTGGATAGATTACAGATCGGTAGCGGAGCCTCATAAGTGGCTTTTACGTAGTAAATAGGAATCAATTCCTCAGGATCTAGTTCTTTGTGTTTGCAAACAAGTGACTACATGACAAAGAAGAGGCACCCCCGTGAGCATCCATCTTCTACAAGAACACTCGTTCCGAGTAAGATTCACCACAAACTTGTCTCCAATGTTGTGAATATGCCTCACATCATATATGTTCTCAGTAGCGAACCTTTAAATACCAAATAAAAACATAAGCAAATGAAGTTAAACAAGGAAAGACAAATCATAAAAACATAAGAAATTCCACCTGCACATCCAAAATCTTGACTGCTCTTTCTCCTTTTCTAACCTCATCCTTATTCTTGGTAACACATCCCCATTGTAGTTCTGAATTTTAAGTCTATTTTTGGCCCATCTTTCCATAAAGTAATTCCTTATTTCTTCCATCATAGTCACAATTGGTTTTCCTCTTGCATCAACTATGACACTGTTGAATGTCTCACTCATGTTGTTCACAAGCACATCACACTTTGAGTTAAACGAGAATCTAGATTTACTCCAATAATATGGAGCAATCTTAATTAAATCCTTATAAGCAGCTTCATTGTTTGCCTTCATTTCCAACATGTGCCTCTCCCATTGTTGTGGGTATGATGCCTTTGCAGCCTTTCACATTATCTCTTTAAGTAACTTGCTCGGATGTTTCTTTCTAAAGTTGCTATATAAGTGCCTTACGCAAAATCTTTGTTCACAGCCTGGGAGTAACTCATTAATAGCAGGCACCAATCCCTACCAAACAAAATGAAACTACTTAAAATGATAAGGGACTAAAATGAAACTACTTAAAATGATAAGGGACTAAAATGAAACTACTTAAAATGATAAGGGACTACAATGAAACAAATAAATTGGCACCTTTTGTTGATCGGACATGTAGGTGTATTGTTTCTGAACACTTTGACCACCCAAATCATTTATAAGCAGCTCCAAAAACCAAGTCCAAGAATCTTTATTCTCCCCTTCAACTACAGCAATTGCAATAGGCAGCATCTGGTCATTTGGGTCTCTACCAACAGCTGCTAGAATCTGACCTCCATAATAACCCTTAAGAAAGCAGCCATCTAGACCAATAATTGGTCTACATTTCATAAAACTGAGTTTGCAACCTTCAAGGCACATGTAAAGCCTTTGAAAACTAGGCAACAAAGGTCTATCCACATACTCTCCACCTTCACTAACAGTTTCTTGCACATTCAGTTTAACTGTGCTATTTGGGTTGGATCTAAGTAACTCATGACAATAGTCATATAATCTCTTATATTGTTCCTGAAAGCATCCATCAACAAGATCAATGGCCATCTTCCTAGCTCTATATGCTTTAGACCTGCTAATTCCAGCATTCCATTTTTCATTTGTCTTCTCTACAATATCTATTAACTTGATTTTAGGATTCTCTTTAACTGTCTTGTATAGCTTAGCTCCCAACCAACTTGACTTCAATGCTTTGACTTTAAATATTCTGGGGCATGTGTGGTTGTCTTTAAGTGTCCTTAACTGCCATGTATCTTCAGTAGGAAGCTTGAACACACATGCAACCCATTCACATGATTTCTTACATATTGCTCTTACTCGCTTTCTGTCATTCTTTTTTAACTTGATGTCTCTACCATTATGTACAGCATAAGTTCTGATTGCAGCTATGAATTCTTGCTTTGTTGAAAATAATGTTCCATTAACCCACTTGTAGTCCTCCATGGTTTTTGGCATGACAAAACTTGGAAATTTGGTTCTCTCTCCATCTTCATCAGAATCATCAGTTTCTAGGGATTCACTGTAATAATCTTCATCAGATAGACCCCTATCAATGTTTCCAGATTTCCTCTTTCTTTTTTCACCAATAATTAACCTATCACCATCATCACAATCATCACCATCATCACTATCTTCAACAAATCGTACACAATGTGTTTGTACAGTTGCTTTAGAAGAGTTGCTGCTTTTCTTTTTCTTTGGCCTACCCCCCTTCTTCTTACTTGTCTCCCCTACCACCACATGTTCTTCTTCTTGGACACCCTCAACACCATCAGATGGTGGTAAATTTTCAGCTGTATGTGAATGGAAAATAATTACTTTCTTAAAAATTCAAAGTTCCAAAGTATGTATAAAACATTAAAGTACGTACCAATAGGTGCAGAATTCATGGTCACTTGTTCTTGTTGGTGTCCATCTTCAAAACCATCATTCTCAACCTGCTCAACCTCTTCATCATCAGAATCATACCATCTATGCTTTTGCACCGTATTACTGTCATCACTCTCATTCCCATCTTCATTGATCAACTCTTGTAAACCTCCTTCATCATCCATCTGAGCTTCATTGGCAGTTTCACTTTGGTCCCTCTGCCCTTCACTAACAGTTTCATTTTGGTCCCTCTGCCCTTCACTAACAGTTTCATTTTGGTCCCTTTGCCCTTCAACAACAGTTTCATTTTGGTCCCCCTCTTCAACATCAACTATAATGTGGGCCTGTGGTACAACTATGGGTTTAGGAGTATTGTGGGCTTGTGGTATAGAATATCTCAAATGTGGGGCAGGCTGATTAAGTTGGGGGCCAACATATAAATCTGCATATATAGGTTGAGATATTGGGTGGACTATGTACATGTGTACACATCCATTACCTTGGGCCCACTTGGCCATCTCCATGGTTCCTTTGTCATTTTCAAGCAACTTTTTAACACCATTTATTTCATACCAAATTCCAACAAACTCAATATACCCCAACTCCTTCAAAATGTCTATGACTTCAAAATAGGACCACTTATCAGGATCAAGTTGCCAAGTTGTCACTTTCCCTTCATAGGTGGTCATCTCTTCATCCACAAAATAACCCTCATGATGAAACTCAATTTTCAATGTATCCATTTGACTGTTACAATAAACAAAGGCATAAATGAACAAACACATATAAACATACACAGCTGTACAACAATAAACAAACACATATAAAGCAACAAACAATAAACAAAGGAACAAAACCAAATCTGTCTTCTTCACAAACGCATAAAACAAACCACACAATATTAAATCTGTCTCCATCAAAACCCACCCCTAAACACTCAACCACACACATAGAAAAACCCCACAGATCCAACCCTTAAACGAAAAAACCCACAAATCAACAAACCCCAAAATGCAAAACCCCTGAATCGAACCCTAAAACCAAAACCCCCCCAAATCAAACGCTAAATCGAACATCCACACACATACAATACCCTAAAACACTCGAATGAGAAGCTTTGAGTAGAACGAACGAACCTAAACACTAAACCCTAACAATGGAACTGTATTCGAGTAAAAAGAAACCAAACTTACCTTCAAATGACCGATTTTGCCTTCCAAACTGAGCGATTTCACTTCCAAACTGACTGATTCTTGCGTTTTTCGGTTGCTTTTCTCTTTGAGTTCTTCTTCTTCCTCTTAGCGTTTCGTTTTTCTTCTTTCTTCAGGCTCGGTTGAAAGCGTTTCTTCTTCTTCAATTTGTTAAAGTTTAATGTTTTGTTCATTTTCTTTCTTTCTTCAATTTGTTTAAGTTTAATCTTTTTGTTCATTTCTGTTTTATAATTTGTTTTCATTTCTGTTTTATAATTATCATTTTTGTTCATTTTCTTTCTTTCTTCAATTTGTTCATTTACATTTTATAAGTTGTTTTTGTTTATTATAATGCCACGTCAATTAATGATCTTTGAGTCACATGGGCGCCACGTCGTGATTAGCTGCGGCGTGGCGTCCAGTCCAATTAATTGACGAGAAAACTAAAAAAAGGACCAAATTGACATAAAATCTGAAACATAAAGGACCAAAACGAAAAAAAAAAAGATAAATGGCCAAAAAATGAAATTGGCGCTAAAAGATAAAGAGACCAAAAAGCGATAATTTAAATTTATATATATATATATATATATATAGCTTCCCCATAATTTTCTTATTTCAGATTATTTTCAATTTACATTCAAAAAAGAAAATGTCAACCCGTGCAGTGCATTTGGTCATACTACCTAGTAATAATTAAAGAATCGAAAATGTCAACCTTTTGCTAAGCAGAACTTCCTCTGCTAGGGTTTTCGTGTCTCACTGCCATTAGTCGTTGAATGGCCGAAAGTCTGCACTTTGCAGACCTACCGTAAGCCTGCACTAGTCCAGCCGATCACAACGCAGGCTTGGAGAAAGCATTTTTCTCGATGTGGGATTCTTGGTTGTTCCCTTATGAATTCCTCTCCAATCGTCTACGCCTTCTCAGTAGATTGCCAGCAACGTCCGCGTCAACCTGACGCTGCCTCTAGCGCACCAGCAATACAACTTGTCCTTTGATGTTACACAGCCTTTGAGCAAGTGTGTTTCTACTGCATTGATTTCTGATTCCGCGGGCCCCATTTTATCATCATATGTCACATCTCTTGCATAGAAGCCGCTGCAGATGGGTCAGCAATTTCAGATTTTGTTCCTTGAAATAGGAATCGATTTGGATAGTGGTAGCGCTCAAATCTTGAGGAGCGGTAATCATGCCATTAATGGAAAGATTCAACCTTTGGAGAAGACGAAACAAGCTTTGGGGAATTTCGTGGCCTTTAAAAATTTTGTTCTTGATGTTACACCAGTAATTGGAACCATTAAAGCTTCTCTCAAATCTTTTGCTGATGCTTTAATCGCTAAAAATGATAAAGCACATGTGATTTTTGTTTGAGTCAACTTCACGACCGTGTATCAAAGGTGATGACTTCACAATTTCCATTCCTGAAGAATAATATGTAGCAGGTTTGGAGGGATGCAAGACACATCTTCTTGCTAAATTGCTACTTTCAAAGGGAGATACTCCTATCAATATTGGTGTTTTGAGATCCTTTTTGAAGATCTTTGGAATCGACCGGTAGGGGTCTTATCTCTTTAGGGAAGGTTCTTATGAATTTTCTTTTTCCTCGATTGATGATTTACGTAAAATCTGATTTGCATCCTCTTTGCTCTGAAAGCTAGGTTTGCTTAGGTTGTTTGCCTGGCAGCCCGATTTTAAATATTCTTTTATAAAATACACGTATGCATAATGTTGGATTAGGCTTACAGGTCTTCCTTAAGAATATTGTCGTTCAAAAACTCTTTTTGCAATTGCTAGTAGTTTTGCACACCACTTTTCTCTAGATGATAAAAAAAGTAAAAGCTCATTTAAAAAAAATCTTTTGGTCATTTTCCACGCATTCCGGTTGATATAGATTTGAAATCAAAGCTTAGGAATCAAATTCTAGTTTATAAAAGTGTGTAACATCCCGGTGCGTCGGAACTATCGACTACCCCCACAAACCAACACGGTCTTTTCACCATGCTTTGTCCTCACTTGCATGCTTTCTAGAAACTTCGAGGAAGGTCACTCATCCCACTACTACTCCAAGTCAAGCACGCTTAACTATAGAGTTCTTATGGGATGGGCTCGAAAAAGAAGATGCATTTTGTTGGTATAGGTAGTCCAAATCAATTATTTAAAGCCTTCCTTCAAGTAGCATGATCCCATACCACAGGATTCGGTTGTGGTGCAGTCGTGCGAGTGTAAGTCGGTTCATTCATCCGCCGCTTCCCTATAAGGCCGTCGGGAGCGCTCTTTATGCGTGCTATGCACTGGCGATCACTCCCGCCCTCGTCATCCATGGTTATCACAGGCTAGTTATGCCTTCTTTGTAAGTATGAAAATTTTCTTCTTTCTTGTATGAATTGCACGACTATCGGTCACTCCACTAGCAATTGTAAAAAGATATGCACTCTAATGCGGAATATACCAAGGAAAGGAAGATCTCGAGCTAAAATAGGTTTCTAAGTATCTTCCTAAGTTTAACAAATAAGCGAAAGCTCAAGCTACAAGTGTTGGCATCAATGATTCGTCTAGTTCCCATCAAGTTTTTGATGAAGATGCAAAAACAAAACAAGAGGATTCTTCGTGCAATGAGATTAGTGATGAGGTTATGCTTCTTAAAGAAGAATCTGATTCAGTAAAATTTGTGAAGGACTCTTTTTCCTCCGTTGAGGGTCTACAATCCATTCAGTGGATGGATATTGTTTATGAAACGAATATTGACTTGGAGCGTTTTCAAGAATTGAATTTTGCTTGTCGGTGCTTCTCTTTTGACTCGACCTTCACTTTTCCTCCCTCTAATAGGTTGGATTCGTTAATTGTCTCAGAATCTGAAATGAGATTATTAGGAAACCTTTGGGGTGATGGGTTAGATGATAAGGTTGTTTAGCCAAGGAACAGTTGCTCATTGTGATAGCCGGCGGTGTCCAAGACCTAAAAGAAGAAATTTTGGCAAAAAAAGAATTTGGTTTAGAGTAGTGTTTGCTATACCATTCGTTCCAAGACAAATTCAGTCACTGCCTCTTTTTGATCTGGCTGATTTATCGTAGTTCCTTAGTTGGACTTTTAGTTTGTAATAGGATATTTTTGTTTCTAATTGGACCATATTTGTCTCTAGATTGTTTCAGTGGTCCTTCATGCTAGGTGACCCTTAGAATTGTTTTATTTTTATCTTGTTTCTTGCCTAGAGTTTTTGTCTTGTCCCCCCTTAAAACATGAATTGTCAACTTTATATTATGTCCATTTTGTAACAATCGGCTCTTTCTTTTCTTAGTTTGATGATAGTAGATGACTTCCTTTTTTTTAACAAACAGGCAGACTGCCCGAATTGATTAAAAAAGAGGAAAAAAGGAAAAAGACAATGAAAAGCGAAGGGAGGACTAGACCGAAACTCTTGCCATTAGACAAGCTCGAACTAAAGCAATAATAGAGAGCCCCTAACAGGGCCCCTAAAACACTACAGCCTAGAGACTAGACAAAAAATCGAAAAATCAATCTAAGTAACAAAAAATAGATAAACAATCGCGAGATTGGAAAAACCAACCAAGTGCAGGCTAGCAAATGATAATCAAAAGAGCCAATAACCCCAAATCAAATAAAAAGAAACAAAGACGCAATTAGTCTTTGGCGAGTTTTATCTGATGACTATCTTACAGTAGATTTCTTTTTGTGTTTCTTTTTGAGATGTGGAAGCCACCTAATTGGACTTATCCACAAAGCAGATTTTGTGTGGTCATCCACATTATCAGACACATCACCCAATGCTTCCCGAAATGCTCATGTCGGAATCAAGTCTTTGGAATATCATCGGACTTTGAGGTAAAAAAGCGAGTCAAGCTTTGGTGGTGGAAAGTTGAGTGGAATCACTACCAATTCGGCTACCTTTAGAGGTGCTAGTCGACTTCTTGACTTCGAGAGGCATCGGTAGAATGCATGACCTTTTCTCCGGACTCAATCAAAGAAGAAACCCTTGTTGTTGATGTATCCAGGAGGTTGCTCCTTATTAGAGAGCCCCGCACTCTTGATGAATGCGGGAAGGTTGCTCGATGTTAGAAAAATCCCACTCTTTGCTTATGTATACGAGGAGGTTGCTCATTTTTAAGAGCCTTATGCTTAGGGACATAAACACATTTTACTGAAGAGTCCTTCCTTTGCAAGCACTAGTGGCATGTCTAAGCGGTATTGCAATTCAAGCAAAAAGAAATCACGCGATGCCAACAGAGAAAGCATAATCCGGCTCGGCCTCAAAACTTGTGCTAAAGACTTAGTATTTGTTGCCTTTTTATGAGAGACATTGCAGGTTGGAACCCGCCAAGAAAAGGGGACATCAATCGTCGCGAGGGCGAAAGCTTGATGGCCATCGGTTCGAGAGCGGTGCCTTCAACTCCTTTAAAGCGATCGCTAGAATCGAGGAATACGCAGTGCGTCTTGACGCAGGGGCCCTAGAGTTGGCGACTTGCGCTTACAAAGCAGTCTGGCGACATGCTGCGAGCTTGCGTCACCCATTCACGACGAGATTTTGTGGTCGATGCTGTTAAGACGCGGTGAGAGAGGTGCTATTGGTCATGAAATCTTGTTGGACTTGAGGAACAACAACATGTCGCGTGACAAATTTGATGGTAGCGTAGAGAAATAACTCTCCAATCACCATACAATAATGCATTGGCGTGAGTCGATCGGGTCCACTGCTCCATCAGTGCGAAGCGACCTTTCCTCCATGGGAAGAGCGTTTGGCGCTAACCCTAGTAGAGGTTTCCATCGCTATTTTTCTTTTTCAATCACCGCGTGTGATTATTAGAAACGATTAACTACTAAACTAAACTTGCATGAAAATAAAGGAAAAAGCGATAAAGGAAAGATAAAAAAGTAAAGATTTTTGTTAGCTCTTTTGTTTGTCAGTAGAATTTTATTATCTTTATGTGACTTCGATGAGAAAAAATTACGCATTGATATAATTTCATTATCATCAACGGTTTCATAGAGAAACATTACATGTTGTAAAAATAATTATTTTCTCTTTCTCCTTTCTCTTGTCAAAGTATGACTCTTCTCTTCAAGGACTTCTACTTCTCCTTCACCGGAGCACTTCAACTAAGTACAGGATCCGGACCATGTCCGAGGGTAGGTACCAAACAATGGCGACCACAGTGGGAGTTGGATCACTAACTCCCAGGATTCATCGAAATTATCCATCCTCGGCCTGCGCTGCCATTATCTCAATCAGCAATTATCTCAGACTTTTATTCATCTGCGTCAGAAATATCGAGATACGTTCCACTCGTCACCATATGCTCATTACTATTTCTTGATAATTCAAGGGTCGCGCAATAGGTGAATCATTCGAGGAATCTTCTCAAGTAGCATTCCCACCTCGGGATATTCTTCCATCTTCACGCCTGCTCATTCTTGAATAGCCTAATTTGGCTCCAATAGATCATCTCTCAGAGCCCGTTGTTGAATAGCCTAATATGGCTCCAATAGCTCGTCTCTCCGAGCTCGTTGCTGAATAGCCTAATCTGGCTCCAATAGCTCGTCTCTCCAAGCTCACTCCTGATTAGCCTAGTTTGGCTTCAAGCTCCTCTTTTTCGAGCTCTTCCAGAATGGCCCGCACCGGCCTCAATGGCTCTCGATCGCCGAGTCCAATTGTTTTTTTAGTGATTTCATCAAATGAGAACATTATCGGCGATTATTTTACATTTCAGGAGGATTAAGTTTTAATGAAATACTTTCGCGGATTTTTGGTAGTTTGCGGTGATTTTAAGTAGGAAAAAAATTTGGAAAAAAATCTGGATCCATTGAAAGAATCGTTTGAAAGGGTTTTTAAAATGTGGGGAAATTTGAATTTGAATTCGCCAAAAGGTGGTCAAATCGCCACTAATACAAATGGCGGTCAAATCCCAAATTTGAATTCAATGAAAGTTGGACAAATCCGCCACAATTACACGCATTTGTTAATTCGCGAAAATTCCACAATTCTCTGCATAGCCATCGCGAATTTCAAAGCTCGCTCGATCATGCCGCAAATGATGGGGATCCGCGCAAATGATCCGCCAAAGCGGACCCAAATCGCGCAATTACGGTGGTATTGAATGCAAGAGCAACGACTCTTTCCTTTCTCTCTTCATAAATTCAATTCTCACTCATTCACACTTTAAATCTTCATTCTTTCTCAACACTTCTCAAAACTTCTCTCAAATTTTTCCCTCAAACTTCTTACAAATTCAGATTTATTCTCCTCCTCTCTCAAATTTTTGAAGGTATGTATTAGTTTATGTTCCGACCTGGGCTAGAAGCCCCATCGAATACTTGGGCCTGGTGCAATATCTACCAGGGAGCTTGGCCCATTAAGCAACCCAGCGCAGTATGCATCGCCGCACCGCATTTGAAGGACCGACGGTCCAGATTCACCAGGCGGATCCGGCGGGCAGGCGACCGCAAGCGCCCTCGTCTATAAATAGAGCACCCGGCCTCCAATTCCAGGTACGCTCTCATTCTTGCACATTCCGCCTATTCCTCTACTGACTTAGGCATCAGAGTGTCTGCAGGTACACCCCCACCCGACGTGGGAAGGATTGCGACTTAGACTTGCCGAGAAGGATCTCTCTATCCCAAAGGCTGCCAACGAGTCCCGAGAAGCGGAACGCTACAAGCTCGTCGGACGAAGTAACTTCTTAGTTCAGGACCAAACAATTTATACTTTGTTTTAGCTTATACTTTGTTTTAAACTATTAATTACTAATTGTGGTGTTGTTTGTTTATGAGTTATTTGAGTTTGGTGACCTCTATTTGTTTGCTCAAAGGACTCCTGTTTAGCATCAAGTTAGAGTCTTCTCAGCACCACCGATTAGTTATTGAAGTTATTAGTTGTCATTAAACGTTATTTGATATTATTAGTTAGAATTTCTTCAATAATTAAATATGAAATATTATAATATTAGTAAATAAATTAGTACAAAATAAAATTAATATATTTATTAGAAAATACGAAATTATATGTTAATATTTTTTTAAGTTAATAAAATTACGAAATTTTAATTTTAAAATTTTCTTAATAAATAATACATAAATCAGAAATAAAATAACGAATATATTTATTAAATTTTAATTTATGTTGATAATACTTTTTAGATAAAACGAAATACAATAATATATTAATTTTTCAAAAATTCATGATATAATCATTATTTTGATTAATTTGTTAAAGTTTACTAAATTTTTGAAAATCATTTTATTATCATTTTTTTGTTTAAATTGTTAAAATTTATTATATTTAATTATATTATCATTTTTTTGTTTAAACTGTTAAAATTTATTATATTTTTGAAAATCATTATATTATCAATTAATATATCAAAGAGTTATGATATGTAATTTATTTTCATTTAAATAGTTACATTTAAATAGTTATGATATGTAATTTATAGTTATATTTTCATTTACTTTAAATAGTTATGATATTGAATTTATTGTTAATAAAAAATTTAATAAAAAAATTGATAGACTTGTTAGTTAAACAGGTATTTATGTTGTTAGTTAAAATGACTAATATTAATAGAGTGTATGTGTTAAATATTGTTATTTATGTGTTTAAATGTTATTTATGTTGTTAGTTAATAGAGTGTTAGTTAAAATGACAAATGTTTACGTTTACCATAACATAATATATAAAATGTGTTCAATTTTTTAAATTCTATTTATATTATAATTAAGGTTTAAATATGTTTTTCGTCCCTGCAAATATAGTTGTTTTTTAAATTAGTCCCTACAAAATATTTTTTTAAAATAAATCCCTACAAAATAAATCCCTGCAAATATAGTTGTTTTTTAAAGTTCTTTTATTTAAAATAGCCCTTCCAAAAATTAAAATTATTCATTTTGCAGGGACGAAAATGAATATTCACTGTATTTGCAGGGACCAAAATGAATAATATTAAATTTTGCAAGGGCTAGTTTTATAGAAAATTTTTGCAGGGACCAAAATGAATAATTTTAAATTTTGCAAGGACTATTTAAAAAAAAAAAAATTTATGAGGACTAATTTAAAAAGCATTTATATTTGCAGGGACGAAAAACATATTTAAACCTATAATTAATTAATGTAATGTTTACATTGTTAGTGTATGTAAATATGTGTATGTGTATATGTGTATGTGTGTATATGGGTATGTATGTAAGTAAAAATATAAAGTTTGATTTATTATTTATGAAATGAAAAGTAATAGTTACTTGTTATGATAATTTTTCTTTGTAGTGCACGTAGTACTAGGATCTTGAAAACATAGATCGTAGTTGGATATATGATTGATTGTTTCCTGGAAGAAGCGGTTTAAAGAGGCGTTTTCTTTGAAGGAGTAGAAAAGTTTATTTTTTGTGCTAAGCGTGATGAAGGATTTGCGCGAGAAGGGGAATCAGATGTCCGTGCGCGAAATGTTCATTTTGAATTATAAAAATGAAGATGAAGTTAGAGTTGATTTGTACAATAATGGGTTTAGGCAGTTATTGGATATGGAGTAAATCCGCACGGTAGTAGCAGCACAGGGTACTGCGATAGTCATTCTGCGGTTAATATTCCGGTTGAAGTAGATCCTGGGGTACCTGCAGTAGATGTGTGTATATGGGTATGTATGTAAGTAAAAATATAAAGTTTGATTTATTATTTATGAAATGAAAAGTAATAGTTATTGTTTATGATAATTTTTACTGTAGTACGTAGTACTAGGATCTTGAAAACATAGATCGTAGTTGGATGTATGATCGATTGTTTCACGGAAGAAGCGGTTTAAAGAGGCGTTTTCTTTGAAGGAGTAGAAGAGTTTATTTTTGTGCTAAAGCGTGATGAAGGATTTTGCGCGAGAAGGGAATCAGATGTCCGTGCGCGAAATGTTCATTTTGATTTATAAAAAATGAAGATGAAGTTAGAGTTGATTTGTACGTAATGGGTTTAGGCCAGATTATTGGATATGGAGTCGTCACGGTAGTAGCTTTGGGGGGTACTGCGATGGCCCATTCTGCGGTTAATATTCGGTTGAAGTAGATCCTTCAACTAATGTTCAGTTGAAGTAGTAGCTTCCCACGTCTAGAGGCCAAATTATCCAACCGTTAGATGTTTATCAGGGAATGATATCTATCTGATGCTGTTGGAGTAAATTTGGATTTTGAAGAACTAGAATATGATGCTGAAGAAGTTCCAAATGAGGAAGCTCAGTTGTTTTACACGTATTTGAGTGAGGACGAATAAACCATTATTTGAAGGATCTAAAGACTCAAAATTATCAATGTGTGTTCGGTTGTTGGTTCTTAAGTCTCAATTTAATGTTGCCGAGTTGTGCATGGAATATATGACCAAAATGATGTTGGATGCAACCCTTATAAAAGGACTTTTTCTGTGAGTTATTATGATGCTAAAAGAGAGTATCGAAGCTTGGCTTAAAATATAAAAGAATTGATTGTTGTGTGTCTGGTTGCATGCTCTATTATAACAATGAGTTTGGCATAAATGATGGAGAGTTGAAGGAATGCAAGTTGTGTGGAGAGCCACGCTATCGTGTCGTGAGGAAAGGGATGAGCAATGAAACCGGTTCCAAGAAAACCAATGTTCTATCGCCGCTTATACCACGCCTCTCCTCTAATCTTCTTCTTAAAGGTAATTATTTTTCCGTCTACTTTTAGAAAACCCCCAAATTTTGGTTGAATCAAAAACCCCAACTTCCTCTTTACTGATTTGCTTTAATAAAAAACCCTAACTCCAAATTTGGATCTCTTCTAATTGCTTTATGCTGACATTAGTCTAGATATTAAGCTGTATACTAGTTGCGTAGATGAATGGAACAAATTTACGACAACTCGAATAGAAGTAAAGATGCCAGTTCAATTATTTTTGTGTATAATTATAACTTTTAGGGACTATGCTTAATATCTAGACATTTATGGAGCTGATAATCTATACATGTGCCAGAAAATTGAGGAGAAGCTATGAAAGAGTTTCTTTTGCTGACATTATGTGATTGATGCTTGGGGAATAGAGCTTGAGTTGAAAAAGCTAGAAATTATGCTAACATTATGTAATAATGTCTATTATTTAAATTTGATAGAGATTATTAAATAATAGAAATTATGCATTCAACACTGTTTTGGAAAATTTTGATCTATCTTTGTTTTGCATCAAATTTGTATATACTAGGGTATGAATAGTTTTTTTTATGTTATTAACTTGACAAACTCATGATTTGTTTCACTATTTGATTTTGACATTTATTCATGGGTTTTGGGTTTGTTTGAGTTATTATATTGGTGGGTTTGTTAATTTGTTATGGCCTATGGTTTTGTTTAAAATTGGTACACTGATGGTGTTCTTGCATACGCTTCTATTGTTTTCCCTTTTTCTTGTTTTTCTGATTGAGCAATATCATAAATGAGGGCCAAGGGTGCTAGGGAGTGGCTTTAATGGGGTGTTGCACCTAAACCAAAATATTCGCAGCCTTGAGTTGCTTTAAGGTTGCATAAATTTACTTTGTTTTTCATCGATTCCTTTTCCATTTATGTTTGGTGCTTGCTTATCATTATATTTTTAATGTTCTTTTTTACTAAGTCAAATTGCTATCTTAACACATGTACTAGTTGAATTGGCTTTTTTTACCATATGGGGTTTCTGAATGAAAATTAGTTTATAAGTTTTCATAAAGTCTTTGTAAGCTTACAAACGTATGTGAGGAAGTTTAAGTAGATAGTTTTTGAAAATATTGAGATGCAGAACCTAATTTCAGGGAAACTAAATGTTATATGGTTCCTTGCATGTGATTTTGAATTTGATTTGTTCAACTGTCTTTGATTGATGTTGAAATCAAATTTGCAATTGTATCTTGTAAGTGGATGCTCTCCTTTCTGATGAGTAATAAGACTGCGTCATCTCTAACCACTTTTCCTTGTGTCTGGATGAGATTATATAACTTGTAATCACCAGGAAAAATACTTAAACAAGTACATCATATAGGTTTAAGGTTTGGTGCAAAGCTTTTTAGGCTTGGACATTGTTGCTATACCTCTTACTTACTATTCCCATGGGATGGGAACAGTAAGTGATCTGCTCCTCAAACCTCTCGGTGTTAAATGTTTCTACCCCTTTTTTATTATCATCTCTTGATGGCATTTCGTTCTGTTTATTTTGCAGGTCATCACACGAATTAATTATGGTCATAGTTTACATGAGTGGATTGAGAGGCGCATGCAGTTTCTATGGCAGGATCAAGTGGAGAGGATTATGGTCCATTGGGAATTTCACAATTACTATATTAGTTGGAAATGTAAAAACAATTGAGATTGTGTTGACATTTTGTTGAAAATTTTGTAATATGTAGATTGTAAATTTTATGGAAACAATTGAGGTTTTTTTGGTAAAACAGTTGAGGTTGTATGCTGACTAGTTTTTTTTTTTAATATACTTCAATTTTAATATCGGTTACTTTTGATAACCAATATAAAAAATTATTTTTAATATCAGTTGAACTAAAAAACTGATATAAAAAAACTTACTTTCCATAACGGGTCTAAGTTGAACAGATATTAAAAATATTTTCCATATCGGTTCGGCAACCGATATGATTAGCGCATTTTAATATCCCCTTTATCTTTATCGGTTAAGCAACCGATATGAAATGTCGTTTTTAACCGATATGAAAAGCCTTTTTCCACTAGTGGGCCAAGCAATCCAACAGATGGTATTGACATATATTTGCAACCTTTGATTGATGACCTAAAAAGGTTGTGGCATGGTGTTTTAACTTATGATGCAGCACACAAACAAAATTTTAGAATGAGGGTTGCTTTGATGTGGACAATTAATGACTTCCCTGCCTATGGAATGTTGTCTAGATGGGGAACACATGGTAAGATGGTGTGTCCGATTTGCATTAATGCACATTTTCCAATGTGGTTTAGGCAACGTGTTTATGCCCTCCCACCAACTCCTACCAACCAACACTTGAGGAACTTATCAGACGATCCTCGAAGATGTGTTAAAGAATGGCACACATACTTTGTCCCTTATCCATCAATGCGAATTGATAGGCGTGGTTGGTGTGTTGCAATTAAAACAAAACCAAGAGGTCGCATTGAGACAAATGATGACACACTGGAAGATGTCCCCTATCAAATGGATGAGATGTCTAATGTAAATGAAGTGATTCAAGTTGAACCATTACTCGTTTATGTGATCACCGGCGATGAAGTTGATGGCGAAGAAGATCTTTGATGAATTAGATCACGGCCAGACCATATTGGTGTATCAAGAATTCACTCATCGATGATGATGATTTTGAGAATGAATGGGATTCCAATTAGTTTTTCTAGTCATTCAGTTTTATTTGGTACTAGCTTAATTAGTAAATGGTATTAGTATGGATATTTATGTTTATTTTGTATGAATATTTGTATGGATGTTTATACTTAATTATTATGGATATTTATATGGTTGTTTATGCAATGTACATGTTTCTTTTTTTAATATTTAAATGTATATATATATATATATATCAAGTTGCAGGCATGTCATTTGAACACTCATCTGAATCCGCATCTGATCGTGACGACACACATGATGTTCCTCCACCTGTCGCGGATACTACAGGTAGGAGGAAGAAGATTCATACTCGCCTAACGCGTAGTCGCAAGACACATCGTCGTGTTCTTCCTCTCGGCAGATATTTGCCAAAGCCAAACACAACAGGTGCTAGCAGTAGTGCACCTCTTGGTGACTGACGCTTGCGAGGACTTACGCTTCGACTCATGTTGAAGAGGGTCGTGTCATCGTGGTGCCTCAAAGAGATTCGTAAGTATATTATTTATTAAATTATTTTTGTTGCCTTTTATATAACTTTCGTGGTCCAGAATTCATCTATTTTAATTTATAGGTTTCTTCCTTCAGAGCCTGCATCCACCGCAATCGTAACATCAATTGTGAGAATTTCACAAAAAAAATTTGGAAGAGTTGGATTCTTTGTTACAAAAAAGATGAAGAGGGAAAGCCAGTTCGGACATGCTCAAATATTTCTTGGTAAGTTCTACAAAATAATTAATTTTTAATCATTTTATTGAATTGATTAATTTGTCTTTATTAACAGAATTCTTCTAAATTTTTTAAATAGGAACAATGTACATGGTTACCAGAGCAGCAAAAAGATGTTGAGCAATGATTAAAAATAGGAACAATGTACATGGTTGACCCAGCAATTTAACCAGAAATTGATCGAGCAGGCAGAGAAACATGCAGGGAACTGCAAGAGGTTAGGGAAGCGAGAGGATAGATGAGAGCTTGGCTGCTGGCGAGATAGGAGGCGAGGAGTGCATTGGCGGTTGAGGACTCGAGATGAACCGACGCCGAGGCCATCATCATCATCATCATCACATATGGTGCCATCCTACCAGCCGCCGCAACAGCATATTGGCGGTGCATTTCAGCCTTGGCCTCAGTCATACCCCCAACAGTATCCGCAGGCTCAATATTCTCAGCATTATCCACCTCAGCAACAGTATCCCCCACAGTAGTATTCCCAACCGCAGCTATACCAGCCCCCCAGCAGTAGTCGTATCCACCCCAGGAGCAGCATCCACCCCAGCAGCGGTCACCCCATCAACTCTTGAACATAAATAATATCGATCTTAATACGATTGATTCTTTGATGACAGATGACATCCCACTGGGTGGTGCCTCTTATCCTGGAGATGACTTAGATCAGCACACACCTTAGTAGCTTTATATTTGATTATGGATATTTAAGTGTGTGGTTGGATTTTATTATGGATATTTGTGTATTTTGGATTATTGATATTTGTGTATTTTGGATTTGGTTATTGATATTTGAGTAATTTATATTTGGTTATGGATATTTTAGTTTTTTTATTCATTTCTATTTTAATTTATTTTCATTATTTATATTTTTTTTAAATAAAATTTTTAAAATTTAATTTTTTTTTAAAAAAAGGGTATTTCTGATGGATTTTTGAATTTTCGTCCACACCTTCCGGCGGATTATTGTCCTTTGCGGCGGATTTTTCAAAAAAAAATAAAAAAATTGCGGCGGATTATTGTCTTTTGCGGCGGATTTTTAAAAAAATAAAAATAAAAATTTCCGACGGATTTAGTGTCCTTTGCGGCGGATTTCTCCAACGGATTTTCCTCCGGTACGATTGCGGCGGATTTGATGAATTTTTTGGCAGATTTTCCCTCGGAAATTACCGGCGGATTTCTTGGCGAAAAAAAATGCACCCATAGGGGCCTCGGTAGGATTCAGTGAAGGCCGGGCACCCGCAACAGCTCCGGTAAGAAGGCCGATCGCCCATAACGACATTGGTAAGAAGATTGGAGGAGAAGTGGGCCCACAACGACCTTCCTATCTAAATGAGCCAAGGGCTCGCAGCTGCTTTCTCATCATTGAATTCGGCTCAAGAAATCTGCCATCTCGGCACTCATCTACTTGCCACCTTGGCTCTTATCCACAAGTTTGAACACTTGTGCGAATTCTCTCAATTCACGCACCCTCTATTAGGTGTCACTGACCTCGGATTACTGAAGGATCTCTACGACCTCACATTCTCTCCGCTACCTCGGTTATCGACGTGCTACGTCGGCATGCATAACAGGTAAAGCACACTTAAATAGACATGCATATTTATATTTGACAAGAAAGTATAACCAAGTGCAGGAAATTAGTGCCGGAAAAAGGACGGTGCCTATTGTATTTACAAACGTGGGCTGGCCCCGGACACGCCCAAAGCCAGCTTCAAAAAATCATTGTTCAAACAAAAGAGAAAAATTACAAGGGGCTCAGTTATCGGTCTCCCCCATCTTGGCATCAACATCATTCTTGGCAGGGAAAGTCTCTCAGGGGTGGCGTCGCCAGCATTGTTAACCACAATTTAGTGTTTGTGTGGTGAGTAACCACTATTTATTGTTTGTGTGGTTAGTACATACTAACAACAATTTAGTGTTTGTATGGTTGTCGAATTTTTTTCATTGGTGGGGAAATGACTATTATGTTTATTTAGTAACAATTACTAAGGAATTCTTTAGTACTCTAAGTCAAAAGTGGGTAGGCACTTATCACTTAATTTTGAGAGCTATAACAATTCCTCTGCTTGTTTAGCATTAGTTGGTTGAGTTGTACTCGCTTATTGTCATATTTCATCTTTTTATCCAAAAAATATTTTTGTAGGAAGAGAATTATATCAATGCAGATGAGGATATCGTCAAAAGAATCGTGACAATGGATCAACCCAGGAAATCAATTAAGAAAATAAAATTAAAACTGTAGAGATTAATCATGTAACTATAACACAACATGTTTATTATGGAGTATTGGAGTGTCCAAAACAGAAACTTTTGCAGTTGAATTTTTATTATTTTTCAACATTTTTAATTATAATTATATTATAATAGTTACAAATATATGTTGAAGCAAAATTCCTTAGTTAAAGTTTTGATGAAAACAGACAGTTTTGACAAAGATCTTTAGGTTTTTTGATTCATTAGTTTTCTAATGAATCTTCTTGAGTGTTCTTAAGATAAGAACAAATCTACTAAGTCTCAAGAAGAACAAGTGCTAATCAAAGCAATCATACGAAGATAGAAAAGAGCTTCAGAAGGTACTAAAGTCAAAGAGGTGTTCAGAAGATATAATCAATGGATTGATCTCAAAAGGGTATAAATGATCTAAAGAGGCAAATTGTCCATATTTCCAAACACACTCTTTGCAAATCAACATCTTCTGGGACTATCTTGAGTGCGTTCATAGCTAGGTGTAAATTGATGTATGTATTTTTTTAAATCTATTTTATCACAGTCAAAAACTAAAACATATTTTGTATATGTGTATATTCTAACCAAAGAATTGGTTGTTGTAGTGTTTGAGAAGACGTCTAAGAAGTGTCTTAGAGGTTAAGTTGCTAGAACTTGTAGGAAAACTAGTGTGACAGTTGATAGAGCTGTAAAAAGGAAACTGTGAGTGTTGTAGCCTGTGATTGATTTGTAAACTATTTGGAAAATAGTGGAAAATCTCACGGGGTTTGAAGTTGATGTAGCCTTAGTTGATTGGGGTGAACCACTATAAATTCTATGTGTGTTTATCTTTCTTTGTAGCTTTCAACACTCTTTTAAACTCTATTTTTCACACTATATATTATCTAAACTCTTCTCTTTAATACAAACTTAGTTAAATCATCATTATCTTAAAAACAAGCTTCTAAAGGAATTTGGAGTTATAAATTGATTTTAAAATGTGTCACAATTCAAAACTCGTCTTTCTTGTAACTTATATTAACTTCTATATATTCATACATTCATAATTCATTTTGACCTTCCTCAAGCAAAATCTCATAAATTTCAGTATTATTTCAAAGAAGAAAAAGATGATCACCATCTCAATGACATTTTATTTAATCTGTTTTCTTTTCTATATTTATTATTATCATTCCCTCCCTGAAGATTACAAGCTAGCTTTATATCTACCACTTGACTTGTATTCAATAAGAGACTATCAGATCAAATTTTCATCTTCATTGCAAAGGAAAAACAGATGATCACCATCTCGAATGACACACAAATCATCAATCTCTGCATACTCTGCATTTATCATCTTTACTGGCTTGGAGACTCCAAATTTTTCTCCTGTAGATTAACAAATTCATAGTCATAAGGTGAAACTTACTGGTTGCGCCGACCTTGACGCTTCACATGACTAATCACATATTAAAAATGAACATAAAGTAAAATTAAGCTAATAATATTTTTCTCCTTCTTAGCGTATCTGGGAATAAGGAGCGCTTGAAGTAAGAAGCGCTACTTATTGTCTTAGCGTATCTAGGAATAAGGAGCGCTTGACGTAAAAAACGTTACTTATTGTCTTAGCGTATTTGGGAATAAGGAGCGTTTGAAGTAAAAAGCGTTACTTTTTCCTAATTATTATTAGCGCTTTTTGAGCGCTCCTGTAGGGGGTTTGGCAACAGGAGCGGTAGCTTTAGGAGCACTCAAACGCGCTACCAATGGCTAAAAAAAGGCACTACCAATGGCTTTTTCTGTTATAGTGATTGTTAAGTAGACACTTACCAGCAATCTTGAGCAACTCATCAAATGAATCAGGTAGAATTATCAACTTCCCATGTTGTTTCTGTAAGGTAGTGTTGTGTTTTCCTAGATAGTGGTGGATTGTAACTCTCTTATTGACAAACTTTGCTTCTTCTTCTCTTTCATTTAGATGCTTTTGGTTACTTGAATATGATTTTGTGTCTACTTTTCCTAATGGGATTGGGTCACTCCTAGAATGGCTAAGGATACCTGGCTCCACAAACTTTATTATATGTTCATCTATTAGGGTTTTCTGTTTCCATCTTATAGGACTTGTGTTCTTTTCATTTGGTTCAAGCTGAATTTCAACTAAGTCTTGATGATGACCTATGTGTGTAGCAGCATAAAGATTTTTCATTATAAGGGGTGCTACTTCTGGATTTGCATGCATGGCATTCATTAATGAAGTTCTGCTAAGTCTTAGAATTTGAGAAAGCTCTGTGGTTCGAACAGTCAAAGGTTGTGGTCTATTGTATAAAACTCCAATCTCTCCAAATGTATCTCCTGCTATTGCCTTCTTCACAACCTGAAATTGTTTCAGTTTTTTCAATATACACTTCAAATATATAAAAAGTATAGTAATTTAATAACAAATAGATTTTGTTTGAATGTTATGACATACTTTATCATCACCATCAACATTGCGAATGAGGTTCTGCAACAATTCATATCAATCATTAGATTTTTCAACTAATGGAAATTATTTAATTAAGATAAATTCTTTTAATCGTCATGCTTTAGGTCACTCACCACTGACCCCGAAACTAGCATATAAAGGTCTGTTGGAGACTCATTTTGTAGTATAATATCTTCTTTGGGTGGGAAATACTCCGCTTCTATTTCTGTAACCTGTTGTTTCAGAGTTACATATATATATATATATATATATATATATATATATATATATCATAAACTAAAAAATACAAGAACTAAAAATAACAAAAATATGATAGCAACGAAAATGAAACAGTAATGTATTCTGTTTATGATAGCTGGGACAAAAAAGATATGTTTTTAAGTTAGAGACAAAAAAACTAAAGCATAATTAACACAAATAAAACATGTGAAGTGTTACCAGTTGGAAAAGAAAGTCTTGTGAAACACCTTGGAAAAGATAGGTCTTCTGAACAACAGGTAAAAATAAATGGCATGCAATGCTTGCACGAATTGCCTTGGGCATGCCATTTATAGTTTCTTGTTGCTTTAATCCTTCTGTTTTGAACCTTAGACATAAGTGTGACAATATTTGGTCTTGTATATCATGTGGTAGATGATTTCTTGATGCAAATTCTGTAGCTGCTCTTACTGTATCTCTCTGTGTAATCAAAGCAAAGATTCTCACATTAGAGGAAAGAGATATATATAGTTCCACATATTTGTCAAACTCATTTTTAAAATTTGCCAACAAGGAGTATTGATGGGGTTTAATGGTTTAGTATTGATGGAGTTACAGAGAGAGCAAAACTGAAAGGGTGTATGATTGGCATAAAAAGGAGGTGTTGTTTGCAAACCCAAATGAAAGTAGGCCCAATTGCCCAACAGAAGCTTATGACTTAGCTACAGAAAGGTCATAAATATATAACTGAGCTTCTTGAAAATCTTATTTAGGAAAAAAAGACAAACTAAAGGTCATAAAAAAGTTTTTTAGGCTTAACAGGGTCTTCTATTTTTTGATAAATAAATATAAATAATCAAATAATATTTTTTAGTGATTATTATAATAATTTTTTATACAATGTATTAAAATTCAATATTTATCTATCCTTCCATATATCTAAGCATATTGCCTCACATAAAATACTCGAGTCTATAAGTATATTTAGTCTTGGGGTATTACTTTTCCCACACCCCCTCCTACTCTATCACACCCCATAAAATCTTTAAACCCCAAAATACCCTTAATTAAAAACACATTTCCTCCCTCCCAAACCCCTCACACCCCCTCCTCGTCTCACCTCCACCGAAACCTATTCCTCTCCCTCACCCTCTTCGAATCTCCTCTCCCAAATCAGCTTCAATCTTCGATTTCAACATCCAAAATCGTTTTTGGAACATAAGGTACACGATAACTAACCCTCTTTTACTTGCATTTTGATTGTTTTGGTGTTTTATAGCGTATTTTGAGATCTGCAAATCATGAAGCATTCGGTTGAAACAACCGAATGCTCACGAACGAAGGCCAATATTAAGCCATTCGAATGAGTTAATCGAATCCATTCGGTTGGGGTCAACCGAATAGGATTGTCATTTTTAAAATAGTTTTATTTCTATTTCTAAATTTGTTTATAATGTGTTGTGCTTATTTTTTTGATTATGGCAAAGACTAGAGGTGGTAATTCTCGGACCTGACCGAGGTCGGGCGGCCAGAGCCACCCATGCGGTTTCAAACCAGTAAGCGGAAGGAGGGCGACGCGTCTTTGCTCACTGCGATGGGCCTAGTAGCGGGGGTAGGGGTAGGCGTGCTCGATTTTGCGACCCCAGTTCCCCAGGTTTGTGCGGGAGGATGACATTGTGCGGGAGGATGACATTGGGCAAGACATTGAGAGAGATGCTTACCATCCTGCGGTGACTTATATTTGGTCCCTTTGAGGACTTTAGTGCGGTGATCATGTTGAGAGGCGGTGGTCCTTCTACTTCTACGATGTTGTTGTTGCTCCTCGTGCCCCATTTCCTTTTCTGGTGGCCGGAGGATAGATCGGTTGTTCCGAGCTTACGGGGCTCACATTGCTAGAGCCATATGGGATGGCAATGTAAGTAACTTACTTTTTCTATAAATAATTTAATCATTAAATTGTTTGTAGCTATTTACTTAATATAGCATTCGATATTGCAGGATCGTGGCCCGTTGAGGCTTATTACACATGGAGTCAGACAAATGGGGACCCTCATCCAAACATTCTACGATTCCTATAGACTTCTAAATTGCTACCGCTGAAGGACATTGGATTCCCAACAATCATTGGCGGATTTGGTCAATGCATTTGTTGAGAGGTGACATTCAGACACATCATCATTTCACCTACCTATAGGTGAGATGACCATCACTCTAGATGATGTCTCTGCATTTCTCCACATCCCCGTGACGGGAAGTTTTTATGATTTTCCAAACTACACCAAGTATCAGGGAGAGGAGATGTTGGTTGAGTTATTGGGTGCAGACCCTCAGGACGCACATGACCAGACTTCGACCACAGGGTTATCTCGTGACCATCAGTGGGTGAGGAGGCGGTGTACCCTAGGGCTATACGGGAGGAGCGGCGCGGGAGGATCTTTGCTAGGCATATCTGCTCTACTTGTTGGGTTGGGGTTTATTCTCTGATAAGTCAGGAAACAAGGTAAAGTTGGGCTGGTTGGGAGCTCTGGTTGACTTGGAGGTTGCTGGAGATTACACATGGGGAGGGATGGCGCTAGCCCATATATACGACCAACATGGGGAATCAGTGAAGCCCAAAAACAAACAGATGGGTGGCTATCTGGCTCTAATTCAGGTATCTATTAAAATTAAATTTTTAAGTTAATTTTGTTGTTTCTACATTGCTCTACTAAATGATTTCATTTTTTCGTTACAGGCATGGATCTTTGAACACTTTCAGGGATCCCCCTTTGGCTTGAAGGCGGTGGACCCAGCTTATGATGAAAGTCAGCCACGTGCGAAGAGGTGGGTCGCTAATACCACCACCCCTCTTATTAGGGATGCTGTTAGAGTATCTCTGGATAGGATGCACCCTGATGAGGTAACTTTGGCGACCATACTGCGCCCATAGAGACACTTGGCCGTTTGAGCTCATCACCCTATTTAGAGGCCACTTGCGAGTCTTTGGTGTATGGTGCCGTACATTCGGATCGTGTTATGAGACAGTTTGGCAATGTCAGGGGATACCAGAGGACCCAAAACCCCAAAACTAGAGTCGTATTTACAAGAGAGTTGGTGACGACGAGAGGTGGGCCAATTTTGACCCGATGGTTGGTGGAGAGAGGGCCTATATTACCTGTGGTGCACGGACACCATACCGAGGTACGCTATTGGTTTGGGAGGGTCTCACACCCTTTTATTGACAAGGCTAATTATGTGCGGTGGAGGATGGCGGATTGTGAAGCAGTGCGTGTCTTTTAAACATTCCTTTTAAATTTGTTACTTAATTAAAATTTGTAACTTAATTCAAATTGGTTATTTCACGGTCATGCGGATGTGGTTCGGATGGTAAATGATATGGAGCGGCGATGGAGAGGCGCAGTTCCTAAAAGACACATAGCCATGGCGAGTACTCGAGGGCTTAAAACTCTAGTGAGGCCATTCCAGTAGGCTTAGGAAGTATGGTTGTGTGTATAGTAGGAGGAGGAACCGCACCACACAGTAGTTACTATATGACATTTATGGACTTAATTATCTATTTGGTGAATGTATTGTACGAATTTTATTTTGTGGACTTATGTATGACATTTATGTTTACTTAGTTATCTATATATATTTCAGTTGTTCCAGCTTTAATTTTTTAAGTTAATAACGCAGGTTTAGTTTGTTAAGTATTTATCCTTCAGTTTTAATAAAATTACACCTATTCGGTTGCCCTGACCCGAATCCATTCAAATGGGGTCAACCGAATACCCAAAAATGAAAAGTGGGGTGTGTTTCAAAAAATTGCCCTTCGGTTGTGCTTAACCGAATAGTTTCGGCTGCCCTTAACCGAATCGGTGAAAAATGGTGTTTCATTAATGGCCTTTTGGTCTTTTCCCACCCTTAGGGGATGTGTTTTGAGTAGGAGGGAGAGTGAGAAAAGCAAACGCCTAGTCTTACAGGACTTGGCCTAAATCTCTACCCTTGTACATTAGTGAACTTTATGGATCCCACATCTTTTTGAAACCAAAACATCAAGTTTTTTAGTTGTTATAGTATGGGCCACCTTCCCCAAATCAAAAATTTCAGGCCCATGCTTCGTACAACCCCCCCTCTACTCACTAGAACCCCCAACCGACCAAAAATTCTAAAAATGCTCCCAAGATTTTTTTGTGTTTTTTCCTTTAAAAACCTCCTTCACCACACTAGAACCCTCATTCCGCCTCCTCCACACTAGAAACCCCCCCCCTAAAAAAAACACCCCTCTCATTCATCCTCCTCCCACAGGCCTCCTCCTCCTCCTCTTGGTAAGCATCCATTTCCCCTTCTCTGTCTTCCATTTTCCCCATTTTTTTCACTGCTTTCATACTGTTCGATGCTGCAGAGGTCGAACACGATCGACCAAGCGTGCGCCGAACAGTCTGTTTTGCCTTGTTTTAGGTCTGTTTCACAACTGTTCGATCGAGCGTGCGCCGATCTACGTCGATCTGGCATGCGCCGAACATTGATTCGGATCTGGAAAGGTCGAACGTGCCTGATTCTCTGTATTTTGCCTTCTTTTTTCAGGTATGCTACTTTCTACGTCACCGTTGATAAATATACTTGGAAGATTTGCGTCCCTGACGACTTGGACCTGCTGCTCTACTTGGTGACATTTATGATGGATATTGGAGGCGCAGTTTATGGCTCCAATGATGGCTATGGCAGGGTATCTTGTGACACTGGGGAGTTTGTTTGCGCCTACGGCTAGGGGCGCTACGATAGGTTTGACAGTGTTTCTCTGCAGATTACCTACATCGGTGGGGGCCGCTTCGATGTCAGCGAAGTCCCCGACTCTGACGTCAGCTCTGGCAGTGAGTCTTCTGACACTGAGTCTTTTGACTCCGATGATGACTCCTCCAGTTCCGATGATGAGTTATGAGCCTTCTGTATTTGTAGTTTATTTCTCTTGAATTATTAATGAATGAAATTTTAATTTGTTGTCCATTGTGAATACCGGTGCATACTTGAAAATAAAACAACATAACAAAATAAACGAAACTACTAATTTTATTATTTAAGCGTAGCCATACATCAAAATAAACGACATAAAAAAATAAGTGAAAATCAACGAAGAGGGAGAGTGAGAATCAGTTAGATCTCTGGGTTGGGCACAACTACAATTCATTTAGATCTTCCATTTTAGTTAAAATCAACGAAGAGGGAGAGTGAGAATCAGTGAAGTGTGAAAAATCAAAGTGTGAAAATCAGTAAAGTGAGAGTCTATTTATAACCGTTGGACACAATTTTCAAAAAAATTGAATTTTGGGCGCCAAGCGGGCGGTGGCCAGCGTTCGTTGCGTCGTGCTTTCGATCGTCGAGTTCGACCTCACGTGATCGAACTTGGTCAAATTTGAATTTGGGTTAATTTGGGGTGTCTGACAATTGATTGACAGGTTCGGCGCTTCCAGATGCGAACGGGGGCGATCAACCGTGCGCCGAACCGTGCATAATCTCTAAAAAAATAAAAACCAAATTTCTATAAGGGCTTTTGGTCTTTTCACACCAAAAATGGGATTCTAGTGAGTAGAATGGGGGTTATACGAAGCATGGGCCAAATTTCAACCTATGTTAGTGGGTATTATATGGGCCACATGACCCACCCAACAAATTTTCAATGGCTTCTTTTTATATATTCTTTTTTCCTTTTTGCTTTTACTTCTAAGATGTTATTTTTAATTATGGATTGACATATAAAGCCATGGATGGTCATATATATTTCTATGGAAGTTTTTATCAAAAGGAATTTAAACATATATTCTCTCATTCTCTTTTATTTGTCGATTTTTTAAAAAAGTTTCTTTATTATGTGTCATTTTAATATATTTTTTCCTCTTTTATTGTGAGCAATTAACTAGTGAGTTTGCGTCAAAAAAAAATTAACTAGTGAGTATAAATTAAGCAATAATAGTACTAATATATTATTTAAAGCATAAAGTTTGAGAAAAGAAAACATACAAAATTTCTGGTGTGGCTAGTTTCTGTCTCGAGGACATCTTCGGTGTCTTTATCAAACTTTTGTTAGTTAGCTTTTTGTTCTAGTATGTAGATTGTTGTGTTTTAGGGATCTCTGCTAGGGAGGCGCTCCTTATTATTGTGTTTGATTCAGTTTCCTTTTTATCTTTTCTTAATAAATTCTGGCATGTTGTCCGTTGAAAAAAAAAACTTAGTGAGGATAAATTAAGCAATAGTAGTACTAATATATATATTTAATTTGAAGCATAAAGTTTGAGAAAAAAAAACATACAAAATTTCTGGTGTGGCTAGTCCAATGGACAACAAGATTTGTCATGTTTCCAATGATATATGATGTCAATCCCAGGTTGAACAACATGTAGAAGATATCAAAGAGCATCTCTCTCGTGTTTTCAGCATGCAAATCTCCATAGCCAGTGGTAGTGAGTGTGACAATAGACCAATACATGGATATCACATATCTATCCCAAAGACTCATTTCTTTAAAATTTGGGTACACTGAACCAATCCATGTACTTTTGGCATCAGGGTACCTATCTGCAATTAGATAGTTAAAACATCCAGCACAGTGCACTGCAAACAAGGTTACCTGAAAAGTGGAAGCTCAATTCGAAAATGCTCTACAACTTGACACACGGACTAATTTGTCCCCGTTTTGAAAATTGTTAGAGACCAATTTGTCCTATTAAGAAATTCTTAGGGACTAAAGTGGGGCCTTTACTCTAAAAATATTATAAGATTTATAAGAGGCTTACAGCAATGAGCTTTGAGCACCTAGTCCAAAAGTAATTGAAGCGAATGTCCTTCTCAAGTCTGAAGTGAAATTAGAGGAGCTAGTAAGCAGTGTGAGTGAGTTTGAGATATACTTACAGTTTTTTCAAATCTGAGATATAATGTTGGACCTTGCAAATAGAGAACTAACTCGTCTCAGCCGCCATAGCCTAAGCATGTCCAGAATTTTGAACCCAATCCCACTGCTATGACCAGTTAAGAGGAGGCTAATTGATTGAAGAGGAGCGGTTGAACACACATCAAAGATAAACCATGTAGATATGTACCTGTAGATTGTAAAACAAAAGATTGTGATCGCGATCTGGGTTGTGACATTTGTGACCGCGAGCGATTAATATAGATACCTGACAGCAATTTTCTTGTGATCATCAACAAGAAGGTAGGAATGGTTATCCAGATAAGCAACAAAGAATGTAAGGATGATGTCAATTGCAAAGAAGCCATTGACAATATTATCAATGATGAAGAGTACTGTGTCATGCTTATAAGGTAGAAAGGCAAATTCAAATGGGCATATCCATGCAGAGTAAATGACCAGAACAATTAATAACATCTCCCAAGCCCTACAAACAATTATTATACAAATATGTATAAAGTATATAACATATGAGAAGAAACATCAACTATATGATTATCATCAATCATCACCTATATTTAGGATTGAAGGGAGAAATTATGTAACTTTGAAGTGTTGTTTCTTGGTTGATTCGCGCTCCGAGGGATGGCAAGATATCACTAGACATAAAGCTGCTATATGGAAAACTTCCTGTTTGGAATTCATCTACCCAGAATCTTTTTGCACAGGAGAATGACATGATTGATGAGCTTGAATTGAATTGAGTACTAGAAGGCTAAAGAAGAAGATGTAGTAAATAAGTTCTTCTCATGTCATGGGGTTTGAATCCACTATAAATGAGCATATTTATAGTATGGCTCTTTTGACTTAGATGCGCCACTTTTTCCTTGCCTTTTTGTTAAGATGCTTGTGATATAGATAACACTTTAAAGGAATAAGTAAGAAGTTTATGCCCTTTATTTAAAAGAAATTATTATGAAAAAAATGATCGATTGATAACAATGTGTAGGTAAACCGACAATACAATTGGGACTAGCTCAGCTAATTAAGTTATTAAGAATTAAAGTGTGAGTAGTTAGTCCCACATCAGCTAGGAATTAATGAGCTAAATGAAGTATAAAAAGAGAGGAGATCCATACACCTAACGCTTAAGGTTTTGGGTGGAGATGTGGCGTCCAAGGTCTCTTTGGGGTCCAAGTCAGTGTTACTCCCTGCGCTCCACCGGACAACCCCAACAAATGGTATCAGAGCCCAAGTTCGGCTCGGTGGAGGGAGCAAGATGTGGATCCTAGTTTGGATCAGGCTAGCGATGTGGGTGACTCACACACTTGAGAGGGAGATTGTTGAGAATTCAAGTGTGAGTAATTAGCCCTACATCGGCTAGGACTGAGCTAAATGAAGGATAGAAAATAGAGGTGACCCATACACCTAATGCCTTAAGATTTGTGTTGATATGTGGCGTCCAAGGTCTCTTTCGGATCCAAGGTCTCTTTGTGCCTAAACCAATTACAGAATTGTTTCCGACAAAAGCTAAGAATTATTAGAAGAAATATAGAAAATCCAAAAGTGTAGGTTTAGGCAAATTGTATTTTGATAGATATATTGAAGAGTAGTAAGTGTCTCATGACTATAGTTACGTGATATCTGTTGTGTGGTGGCCGGTGGGTACATAAACATTGTTTACTTGAGACAGGCTCAACCACATGCACTTTTTTTCTTTATTAAGGTGTGAAGGTGAGAGTGCCTAACAAATTGATTTTCCTTGTTGTTGGGTTTTTATGTAATAAGAGCCTCTTACTAGCGTTTCAAAATTTTTAATTATCTTTTAAAGGAGATTTTAGGAGGGGAGAGAAGGACATATTTTTCAATTCTAAATTGAGTTTATCTTTATAAAATATCTCTAACATAAATGAATTGAGTTTGATGAAAAATATATATTATTACTTATCATGTTTTTTTTTGACAGATTACCTATCAACTCTTTGGTTTTTTTAAAATCTCAAATAAATATTAAAGTATAGATTAATTTTTTCCAAACCCTCCTCTTGATCTCCCTAAAACTCCCTCCCAAACATTTTGGGAGTGTTTGAAGGAAGAGCTTTGGAATTTGGCCTATATTTTAATATATATTTGAAATTTTAAAAATTGAAAGAATAAGCGATAGATAATGATAAAACATTGTTTCACACTTCATTTTGTTTAGAAACACACTTTTTAAACTCCAATTTAGAATTGAAAATCAAGTATTCACCTCCCTAATCTCCTAAACCCTAATTGAAAATATTAAATTATTTCACGGACTTGATTACAACTTATTTTGACTTAGAGAGCTACTTTAAATTATCAAATAATTCAGAACCAACATAGTAATTAAACTTAACATTTATTTTAAAATTATACAATTTTTTTATGTTTAGGATATATAGGAGTATTTTGTTGGCGATTTGCATATGAACTAGCTTGGCATAGAGGATGCCATTGCTTCCTAATTCTCCATCGATATGGGTTCGATCTCCATTAAATTTCAAATTGAACTTTAATTCAACTCAAATAGTAGTGATTAAATTTTGATGTGCCTGAATGTTTGTCAGGTGCAGTTTTTAAGAAGACTGACCTTGAAAATTAAAGTTTTGGATTGGGAACACAAAAACTCATTAATTGAGTATGAGGTAAATATGCAAATAACAAAAACTATATGGAAAGTTGTAAAATGTAATTATGTATTTGTTATAGTTAGTGGAATACACATGTCCAATTATTATTGTAGTGATTTAAGCTTAAATCAACTACTACTAGTGAGAGTGAGTGAAAAACGCAAGGGATGAATATCAAGTGATTAGTGAAAGAGTGAATAATAGTGCAGCAGAGGTAATATCAGTATTGCAGAAAGAAAAAGGAAGGAAAGGAAGATAGTGTGTTGCTCCGTAAGTGGAGTAGCCTCATTGCTTGCCTTTATTGATTGGAATCTTTAGTACATATAGAGTAGTAATCCAAGCCAGCTGTAATTTGCTTGGCTCAATCCCTAAGGAGAGCTAACAATAAGACAAAAGGCATATACAATAGTACAATAAGAATCCTATGTAAAAACCTAGGCAAGACCATCACTCAAATATCTATTTCATGACATAAGAGTTCTGCCACTTGGGCTTGGCAGCATTTCTTTTGGACCTTTCTCTGGGCTTGTGAATTAAATTGGGCTCATCATCCTCAACATCAACAGCTAGGCCCAATTCTTCATTGTTGTTCATACACTAGTGGAAAAAACGGATTTTACATCAGCAATTTATATCGGTTAAAACACTAACAGATATGGAAAAGGAGACGGTGGCATTTTTGCAATTTTGATTACATTTTTCATATCGGTTGAGTAACTAACCGATATAGATGGACATTGAAAACCCAAAAGGCTCGTTCTAAAATTTCCTTGCGCGCTTCTAACACCCACGCGAAGAGAGAAAGGCCAGCGAAGAGAGAAACAACGCTTCTAACCCAAAAGGCTACTGCGAGAAGAGAGAAACGTGCGAGAAGAGAAGAGAAACCCTAACCCACGCGAAGCCACCGTCCACGTCGTTGCTGCGCCGTCGCTGGGATCCCGTCCACGTCGTTGTTGCGCCGTCATTGGTGTGTAGGTTTCATATATATGTAATCAATTTCAGGTATTTAACTTCTCTCATTTTCTTCTCTGTGAGGTTTTCTTGGTAGGTTTTCTTGAGGTTTCTCTGTTAGATTGTTGATTTCTCTGTTAGAAGAGGAACGACGGTGAAGAGGAAGAAGGAGAGGAACGGACGGCGAAGAGGAAGCGATTACGAAAATGTATGTGCGTTTTCTTACTAAGCTCAGGTATGTGCGTTTTACGCGAGATCTATGATCCATCCCATTATGTTTCCGTTGATTAATCGATGATTTTAATTTCTTAATTGATTTGTGTCTAAATGTTGCTTTTGTTTTGTTTTGTTTCAACTTTGATGCATTCATGAGTTTGAGATCGATCCTGCGATGAATGTTGATGATGCTTTAAGCTTTTTATTATGATATTATTCCTGTAGATTCGTTTATCGGTGATACATTTTTGATGATTGGTGGAGATTCGATGTTATTTATTTATTTTTATGCTTTTTTTCTTCCAAATTTGATCTAATGTATTTTTGTAATTTTTCTTAATTGATTTGATCAAACGATTCCAACCTCTTTTTTTGTGTGAGGGCTCTCTCTAATGATTTGTTGTTATATACACTATTTGTAGTTTGCATGTGTAAAATGACTTTGTTATCGTTTTGTAATTTTTTTAATATATTTGATCAAACATTTGCAATCTCTCTTGTTGTGAGGGCTCTGTAATGATTAGTTCATATGTGGTTTGCGTGTGGAAAAGAACTTTGTTTGTAATAATTTTGGTGTCTTGATAGAGTGTTACGTTAATTGCAGGACAAATTGGTTATGCTCTTGTTCCTATGATTGCTAGGGGAGTGATGTTGGGACCGACCAATCTGTGATCCTCCACCGCTTGATATTCAACAAGCGGTGAGTCATTGAATGGAGTTAAGATGGAGTTGGTGGATCTTTGCTTTCCTCTTCTTAAAGGTTTGGCTTACCCAAATGTTTTATAAACATGATGAATTGCAATTTGTGATCAATAAGTGATTGAAGTCCTTTGAAATTATTTGTTTGAGGTGTTGTTGCTACAACCGATGTGGTTGAGGCATGCTGAGTCAATGTTGCGGTGATGGTTGGTGGATTCCCAAGAAAAGAAGGTATGGAGAGGAAGGATGTGATGTCTAAGAATGTCGCTATTTATAAGTCTCGAGCTTACGCCATTAAAAAGCATCTTCTTTGCCAATTGCAAGGTAATCCTCCATCTAATGCTTTTTATGTCGGAAGATCCTCACATCACTTGTCTCTTTTCCCTGTTTTTGATAAATAATTTTTGTTTCATGAGTGAGACGATGCTAGATGTTCTTGTAAGATCAATAAAATATAAGTGAATATGTTGATTTTTTTTTTTTTGTTAGTTTACGCCAATGAAGATATCTAGAATTGAGTTATATCTTTGTGCTTTGGTTGAATAAGCGTGACAAACTTTGACCTCTTTGGGAGATGAAAGTTTCACATGAGCTAGTTGTTGTAGCTCGTATTTGTCCACTTGGTATTAGAAGCGACAATGTCTTTGTGATTCCATTGTTATGGCCCATTTACTTTCCAAAAAGAATTTTGTTTTCATGTTCTAAAATCGGTGTTCATTCTATATTGGCGGTTGTTTGTGGTCCATTAACTAGGTTATGTGAATCGGCTAGCTAGGTGATACTCACGATATCTATAGCCAACAATATGCCTTCTAGGATAACGTAATTTGACTAAGAGGGTAAGTTGAAAAATTGTATCATGTCTTTGATGAATTTTTTTACACTTTGTATGTTACACTTTATAGGCAATGTAGAATTACCTTGTATGTTACACTTTGTACTTGGTTTCCTCAATTAGTCAAGTTGATCCGGATGGAATACATAGTATAGCATTCATCAAAATTCAAAAGTAATTCAAGTTGAGCATATTATCTACATATCGAAGTGGGGATTTGCACATAGTTATAGAAAATTAGAATAAGGAAGGAACTAAGCATCTACATGTTGACATATAAACGTGTTAAATTTGGATATTGATTTGAGCAGTGACTATATATATATATATATATATATATATATATATAACACTAATTTTAGAAGGTTCTTTCCAATCTCAAGTCCACACACACGCTAATGATCATTCTTCCGATTGTATCTATCCTCGACTTTGTAGTGGAGTGGATGAGCATGCGATTGGGACTAGTGCGAGCTAATCTTTGCTCCAATAGATGCATCTTTTCAGATGATGCACCCATTTTGCCTTACGGTTTTCGCATCATACCTCTTGGTTCTACCACGGCAAGTCTTAAAATGCTTCCTTTCTTTTTAAGCAAGGATTTTTATTTCTTTTTCTTTGTCTTATATTATTGATATGATTATGCAGGATGCTACTAGTCCAAACCGTACACTTGATCTAGCTTCACGACTTGAGGTTGGAGCCACAACAAACAAAACAAGTGGTGGTGACAATCCACGAAGTCTTGTTTTGGATTACATTGCGACTCTACATGTTGGTGTTAGTAAAATATAGTGTGTTTATTAGATTTGTTTTTGTATTTGGATATAAATATTGTATTTGTTGCGATTTTGTTGCTTTCTTTGTATTTGGATATAAATATACTATTTGTTGTGATTTTGTTTTTATTTGTATTTGGATATAAATATTGTATTTGGATATGGATATTGAGTATAATTTGAGATCTTTGTAATTTTATATAAATATTGTATTTGTTGAGATTTTGTTGTTTCTTTGTATATCCAATTGAGAATTTTTTTTTTTTTTTAAAAAAGACTTTTCATATCGGTTCCTTTAAATAACCGATATAAAAGTGATTTTCAATATCGGTTCAACTAAGAAACCGATATAAAAAAAGCGTTTTATAGGTTTAAAATCTGACTTTCCATAACGGTTCTGCACTGGGAACCGATATAAAAAACATTTTCCATATCGGTTCTTTAACTGATATAGAAAGCGCCTGTTTTTAATATCCCCTTTATCTATATCGGCTACGGAACCGATATGAAAAGCCTTTTTTAACCGATATAAAAAGCCTTTTTTCTAGTAGTGATAACATCCCTATCTTCATCAGCAAAAACCTTGTCCTCAAGGTTAAAGTTTGGAAATTTCTGCTTTATTTCAGCCAAGGATTCCCAAATAGCGTCCTCCGGATATAAACCTTCCCATTGCACCAGAATTCTGTGTTGCTCAGGCTCTGCTCCCAATTGCCAGTCCAGTATTGCAGCAGGAACAATTAATGGCTGGTTGTCTACGACTTCAGCAGGAAGTTGCAGTGCTGCAGTAGCATCTCCGTGACACGGTTTCAGCTTTGAAACAAGAAAAACAGGGTGTATTTTACTAGTAGGAGGTAATTCCAATTCAAAAGCTACCTCTCCAATAGCTTTCTTCACCTTAAAGGGCCCATAGTACCGCATAGACAGCTTCCTATTGTGATGTCCAGCCACCGTATTCTGCACAAATGGTCTCAATTTGACAAAGACCATGTCTCCTTCCTTGAAAGGATGTGGAATTCTTCTTTTGTAAGCAAACAATTTCATAGTTGTCTGAGCTTTGATCAATTTGTTGCGCAACTTCTCCAAAATCTCAGCACGTTCAGCTAGCATAGTATTGTTACCTCAAAATTTCGGCAGTACATTAAATGAAGCTTTAAATGGGGTTGACTTCACATTTAATATTGTTCTGTGGGCCATAGGTCAATATTCAAGTCAGTGCACCATGATTTCGACAGGAAAGGCAAACAAGTGCAAGGAGTGCAAGTGAGCTTCGACAAGCTTAACTCTCAAAGCTATGAAGCAAGTAATGCAAGAAACCTTCGACAAGAGAGGACACAACACGGACAGTGGGCTCAACATTTCGTCAAGCGGTTGACAACGGGTTAGTCGAAAGTGCAGAGAGCAGACAAGTAGTGGGGTTACTCTCCGTAGTTTTAGGAGGCAGTTACCCTTTCCCCACGATTGTTCCTAGGAGTATAAATACCCCTTTGTAATAGGAAATCAGGGTCACCACATTCTACAAGAACTCTGAGAAACTCAACTTCCAAGCCAAAGCGAAACACGAGTGAAACAGATCCTTTGTACGTGTTGGTGAACCATTTTTCTTTCTTCATTTAATGCAAAGTTTTTACTTTCTTTTTACCTTCGTTGCATTTACTGCTTTTATTTTTACTTCCAATCCGTTTCTCTCTACTATTTTACTGTTCTTACGTACGTGAAAAACACAAAACTCAATGGCAATCGTCAAAGAGATTTTCTAGTTTGATCTCACAGTCTCGATATTGAAAACTAGTGATTGTTTGCTAAAAACACCAGCAAACAAATTGGCACGCCCAGTGTGACCTTTGCCATTAACGTTGTGTTGTTTCTATAAGTGTGTGTATTTGTATGCACTTGAGGAGTGGTAGAATGGTACGTACCAATTCTAACAACGCCTCTAGTTCTAACCCTGTGGTATCACAAGGGCAAGGAACAACCGTAGATTCTACAAGTGTCAGTATTGGAGATGTTACAGGGACAATAGCCCCAGTGACATCAATAACCGTTCCCACGATGTCAATGACCAATGTTGGGTCGACACAGTCTATGTCTTTGCCACAAAGTATAGGACTTCCTTCTAGTCCTTATATGGCAACATGGAACAGTTTAGAGACACGTTTCCAGAACATGAGTCTACCACCATATCCTTTTGGTGTATATGGCATGCCTACTGGAATGCCACACGTTTCGACCTTTTCCCCCTCTCATGTGTCTTACGAAAGCACCTTTGGTGAAATCTCATTGCATTAACCAATGCGTCCTTGTTGGCATTAAGGCGGCAAGTGGACGAAGCAACCACGATATGGTTAATATGCTCACCCAACAAATTGGTACTGTTTTCAATCCGTTGATTCAGAATACCAATACAAGTTACCAGATGTTAGCAAACCAAATGGGTAGGATAGCAGATTTCTTTGGGGCTCCTACAGGGAATAATAGGCAATTACCCAATGGTGGGAATAATGCGCCTAATACCCCGCAGAGATCAGTTACTGTCGAAGCCCAGGCGGTTGTGGGCGAACAACAAGGGATGGGAAACCATGTCCCTGAAGTAGTTATGGTGCATCGAAACCAGAACGCTGATGAGGTTGTTCGACAAGTGCAACGAAATAACGTTTGCGCTCAAGACAACATAGCAAATTTGGTAGAAACCATAATGGCACAGAATGGCCTTAACGTAGGTTTACATAGGCCTAATTTCATATCACCACTGTGTGAATATGTATTGCAGGCAGAATTGCCAAGAGGTTGGAAAATTCCTAAATTTACTAAATTTGGGGGTGACACCAATGAATCTACTGTCGAACACATTGCTCGCTACATGACTGAGGCAGGGGATATAGCCCAAAATGAGAGTTTGAAAATGAAATATTTTCCAAATTCTCTAACTAAGAATGTCTTTACGTGGTTTACCACTTTACCCCCAGGTTCCATGTACACATGGGGGCAGTTAGAAAAGGCTTTTCATGAGCAGTTTTATATGGGCCAGTCGAAGATTAGTCTTAAAGAAGCGGCGGTGTTCGACGTAAAGTGCATGAAGCTATCGACGACTACCTGAATAGGTTTAGGCTATTAAAGGCTAGGTGTTTCACACAAGTGCCTGAGCATGAGCTTGTCGAAATGGCTGCAGGTGGCCTTGATTATTCGATTAGAAAGAAGTTGGATACCTCTCATTTGAGGGACATGACCCAATTAGCCGATAGAGTTCGACAAGTCGAAAGGCTTAAAGAGGAAAAGGCTAGAGTGAATAAGTTCAATAGAAAAGAAAACTCAGTTGGGTTTCATAAGAAAGAGAAAATAGCCTATGTCGATGAGGAATTCGACTTCGCATTTAGTGATGTCGAATCTGAGGAAATAGATGTGGCTGAACTTAAGCCTGGTCCTCCCTATGCCTGTAAATTATTAAGGCCTGCAAATGGGAATAATCCCGTAGAGCCTAAAAACGATAGATTTGTGCCTAAAACATACACTTTTGATGTTACTAAATGTGATGAAATCTTTGATTTGTTAGTAACTGATGGCCAAATCATAGTGCCAAATGGCCTGAAAGTTCCTCCTCTCGAACAGAGGAAGAAAAAGGGTTATTGTAAGTTTCATAATTTTTGGGACATACTGGCGACTGTTGTGTTCTTTTTTCGGGGACATAGTTGAAAGCAATCGAAGAAGGAGACTACAATTCGGTGAGAAAAGAACAAAGCTCCCATGCAGATTGATTTCGACCCACTCCATCAAAGCGGAGGCAATGTATGCGCGGCCGATGGAAATGAACATAAGCATGGTAGATGTGAAGATGGCAGCTCTCCTAAGCCTGTTTGGGCCTTCGGCTGCACGAGGATCAAAAGTGTAGTGCGAGAGGCGTCTTTGTGCAAGAGCTTACTCAGGAGGAGTATGAAGAGAAGGTACAGTTCGTGTACCCCAAAGCTGAAGAAGAGTTAATAGACTTCCTTAATAGGTGCAAGCTGAAGAACTCTGAGGTAATGTTATGCCCCAGATGTAGTGCTGTGTTTGACAAGGAAGCGGCTAAAAGTGTCGAATGCTGCCAAGTTCGACAACCTCTGAAAAGGAAATGGCCAGAGAAAAAACCAAATTTCAGCTTCAAAAGGGGGGACCTTCCTTATAAGGTCAAAGGTTCGAACAGGCCTTCAACAAGCAAGCCACAGTTTGCTGGTAAGAGCGCAGCCAAGAAGGAGTTTGTGCTGTCAGCGTCGGCCAAGCCATTTGTTCCAAGAGCAAATCTCCAAAATGAAAAATGGATCCATGCTGCTGACGAGAAAACGCCAGGAGGTTCGAAAACGGCTAAGAATATGACCTCTAGAGCCGTGGGAACGACGAAAGTGAACATAGGTGCTGCCAACCAAGTAAAGGTTGGAAATAAGGCCAAGGGCAAATCTATTGTAATAGAGGAGCCAAGGAGGCCTGCGATGGAAAGAATCTTTCCTCCACTGTCATCATTGAAGAAGAAAAGTGCTGACTTCGACATGGATGAAGATGTAACTTCAGATTTTGAAGACTCTGAGGCTTGTTTTGACGTCATTTGCAATGTAGTGTCTATTCTACCCAGCGAATATGACGTCATTACAGTCCCAAATGATGTCGAAGAAAACTTCACTGAGGATATGGCTAACCACAAGCAAGTTTGTTACTATGTAATGAACAACGGCTGTGTCGAAGAACAAATGGCCACTTTCGAGAGGCCAAACGAAGGCATGGAGCATCATTTGAAGCCTCTGTATGTCCAAGCCAAAGTCAATGGCGTAGGCGTCAACAAGATCTTGGTAGATGGAGGCGCTGCTGTTAACTTGATGCCTCAAGCAATGCTAAAGACTATAGGGATGTTCGACATTGGACCTAAAGCCTCATAACATTGTGTTAACTAATTATGAGGGCAAATCCGGCCGGTCTTTGGGGGCCGTCGAAGTGGAGGTGGTGGTAGGTACTGTAAAGAGAACTACCATGTTCTTTGTCATAGCCTCCAAGGCAAGCTATAACATGCTCCTTAGAGAGTGGATTCATGGAGTAGGTCTTTGTGCGCTTGAGCCTACACCGAAATTGGTGATGTGGAAGGATGATGGTGCGGTAGAATATGTTGAAGGCGGACCAAAGTTACTTCATGCGACGTCAACAACGTCACCAAGGAGAATTTTGAAAAACAAATGGCGAATATTGCGCCATGCACATCTTCTAGTCGAGCATATATATCATCGACAATGTGCTTTCCTCTGTTCGACTATACCCAACACATGGTTTTGTTTGGGAAAGAGGCGATAGAAGATGGAAGTGTCTATCACGAGGTGTTCTACCCAACGGGATGGGATCCGACTCTTAGAAGGTTTTAGATGTCGGCACCCAATGCTTGGGATAGAATTACGGCCTATATGGCGAAACTAAAATAAAAGCGGCTTTGGAAGGCGAAATAAATCAACAAACAATGGTACATCGAAGCCATGCCTTCATCTGAAGAAAATGGTGAAGTCATAGATGACAAGTTGGATTGCATTTATGATGACGAACCATTGGGTTTTGAAAAAGACCCTAAAGATTCGACAAAGCGCATGCAAGCTCAAGATCCGATGGAAGAAGTGGATTTGGGAGATGGCCTAGTCAAAAGGCCAACATATATTAGTGCACACCTTGATCTTTGCCTTCAAAACCCAAGTTATTTCATACTGCAGGAGTTCAAAGATTGCTTTGCTTGGGAGTACAACGAAATGCCCAGTGCGAGTCGAGAAGTGGTGGAACTTCAAATACCTATTCGACCGGGGAAGAAACCGATAAAGCAAACACCAAGGAGATTTGCTCCTCCAATATTGGCTAAGATCAAAGAAGAAATAGAGAGGTTTGTTCAAAAGCAAATTCATCGGAATTGCGGGTATGTTGATTGGCTAGCTAATATTGTTCGATAATGAAGAAAAGCGGAAAACTTAGAGTTTGCGTGAGACTTTAGGGATCTAAATAATGCAACACCTAAGGATGAATACGCAATGCCTGTAGCGAAATGCTAATAGATTCAGTGAGGATTTGATTATCTCGGTATGCTAGATGGCTACTCGGGGTATAATCAAATTTTTATTCTTGAAGAGGGCGTGTCGCTTGCAACTTTTCGATGTCCGGGGCATTGGGTGTTTATGAATGGGTAGTAATGCCCTTTGGTTTAAAGAATCTTTGGTGCTACTTATCGGAGGGCAATGAATTCTATGTTTCATGATTTTATTGACGATTTTTATGCAAATATACATAGATGATGTGGTGGTTAAGTCATCCTCAGAAATTGGTCATTTAGACCATCTTCGACGTTCGTTTGAGCGAATGAGGAAATATGGATTGAAAATGAATCCAACCAAATGTGCTTTTACGTATGCGTGCGGTGAGTTCTTGGGTTTTGTAGTGCACAAGAAAGGCATAGAGATCAACCAAAATAAGACTAAAGCAATTATGGAAACGAAGGCTCCTTCGACCAAGAAAGAACTTGATCCAACTGTAGGAAAAATCAATTTCCTTCGCAGATTTATTTCAAATCTAAGTGGCAAAACACAAGCTTTTTCGCCATTCTTTGAGATGAAGAAAGAAGATGCATTCAAGTGGGAGCATGTTCATCAAGATGCTTTCGACGCAATCAAGTCTTATTTAGTCAATCCACCAATTTTATTGCTTTGTTATTAGAAACAAATTGCTAAAAGCAGTATATAGCGCCTTACGATAACACAATAGGTAGCATGTTAGCACAAGAGGATGATAGTGGTGTCGAAAGACCCATTTATTACCTTAGTAGGGTTTTGATTGATCTTTGAAACAAGGTATAGTCCAATAGAAAAGTTATGCCTTTGCTTGTATTTCTCTTTACGAAATTGAAGCAATATATAAAGTCGTGAGATGTTTATGTTTATTCGCACTTTGATGTCATTAAACATATGTTGTCAAAACCAATGTTACATAGTCGAATTGGAAAATGGGCTTTGGCTTTGTTAGAATACAACTTAACGTATCGCCCCCTTAAATCAATCAAAGGACAAGTGGTTCTTGATTTCATAGTGGACCACTCTGTTGTCGAACATGAAATACATTCGTTAGACATACGTCCTGGAAACTATACTTCGACGGCTCAAGCCATAAAAATGGAGTGGGCATTGGGATATTAATTATTTCCCCGAGAAAACATTCCGATTTAAGTATAAATTTAAAATTCGAGACTCTTGCTCCAATAATGAAGTGAGTATGAGGCTTTAATAGTGGGCCTCAAAATCTGCTTTCGAATTGGGGGCAACTAATGTCGAAGTAAAGGTGATTCTCAATTGGTTGTCAAGCGGTTGACAAAAGAATATAAATGCATCAATGAACACCTTGTTAAATATTTCGTCGTTTGCCAACACTTTGTTAAAAAGGTTTGCATGTGTACACCTAGAACACTTACCACGAATAGAAAATCACGTGGCGAATGAGTTGCACAGATTGCTTGAGCTACAAAGTATCAAAGCAAAGCCTAGAAGAGTTAATTGAGATAAAAATAAACTAATCTCGAGAAGACTCTCTTTATAATACCAACTCCTTCGACGCTATTGTCAACACCAAAAATTGGGGGCAATAAATGCAAATGAAGTACGCGTCGAAAAAACGCCACATTTTTGACGATATTGACTTAGCAGAAATTTTTGCTATTGACAATATGGCTGATGATGATTGGCGTAAACCCATTGTAGAGTATTTGCAAAATCCTACGGGAGACACTAATAAAAAGTGAAGTCTGAGCTCTAAGCTATGTGTTAATCGGAAATGAGTTGTTCAAGCAAACTCACGAAGAATCTTGTTAAAATGCCTTAGTGAAAGCAGAGGCATACTTAGCTGATTTCGATACACATGGTGGAGCATGTGGCTCACATCAAGTAGGCCACAAAATGAAATGGTTGTTATTTCGACAAGGAATGTACTGGCCAACCATTTTAAAAGATTGCATAGAGTTTGCTAAAGGCTGCCAAGAATGCCAAAGACATGCCGGAATCCAGCATGTGCCTGCAAATGAATTGCATTCTATAGTGAAACCTTGGCCATTTAGAGGTTGGGCTCTAGATGTAATTGGAGAAATAAAACCAACTTCGTCGAAAGGCCACGGTACATCTGGTAGGAATTGATTACTTTACTAAATGGGTAGAGGCAATACCTTTAGCCAGCGTTGATCAAGAAGCGATAATAAGGTTTATTCAAAACCATATCATTTACAGATATGGAATCCCAGAAACCATCACTACAGACCAAGGTACTGTTTTTACCGGTCGAAAAATGGTAGATTTTGCTGCTGAAATTGGTTTCAAGTTGTTGACTTCGACACCATACTATGCGCAAGCCAACGGTCAAGTAGAGGCTGCAAATAAAATCATTATTAACTTGATCAAAAAGCATGTTGGGCGTAAGCCTAAAAGTTGTATGATTCTCTTGACCAAGTGTTATGGGCTTGTCGAACTTCGCCTAAAGAGTCTATAAACACTACTCCTTACAGGTTAACATTTGGACATGATGCAGTGTTACCTGTTGAAATTTGTTTACAATCAACAAGGATTCAGAAACAATGCGAAATTCCCTTTGATCATTATTGGGATATGATGATTGATGAATTAGTTGATTTAGACGAAGAAAGGTTGTTAGCTTTAGAGATGCTTATTCGATGAGAAGAGAGAGTAGCTAAAGCTTACAACAAAAAGGTTAAGTTAAAAACCTTTGAGGAAGGAGAGTTAGTGTGGAAAGTCCTATTACCTATGGATAAAAAAGATAGAGTTTTAGGCAAATGGTCACCAGGGTGGGAAGGCCCATTTCGCGTGTTGCAATGCTTTTCGAATGGCGCTTATGAAGTCGAAGAGCTAGGTGACGAAAATAGAATCTTTAGAATAAATGGCAAGTATTTAAAGCAATACAGGCCAACATTGACCGAAATAAAAATTGAACAAGCATAGACAAAACGAAAATTGTTTATAAATGGCAATGTATAATGAAATGTCAAAATTACATAGCCATTTCAAAGGTTCTAAACTATTACAAGACCTTAGAAGTTCGACAAAGTCGACTTATGCCTCTCCAGAATGCTGGCGCTCAAAAAGATAAAAGTGTCAAGAAGGTGCAAATTTTTGTCAAGTTCAGCAAGATTGGCTTGATGCTGATCAGCTTTCTCCAGATGTTCTATGGCCGTCATTGCTTTCGTTGTTTTGATTGACGAAGAAGCAGCATTCATTCTTTCGACAATCAAGCCCTTCTGATACTTGGCGTTTGCCAACTTAGTTTGGAGTGCTTTGATATCTTCGTCAATACGCGTAATCTCTGCATCCCATTCAGCAATTGCTTGTTCATCATTGGCTGCTTGGGCTTCGAGAGCTTCTATGTCGTCTTGATCAGCTTTGAGGGAGGCAAGCGCCGCGCGAGAGTTGATTTTCTTGAGCCTTTTGTTTGAGAACATTCGACCGTTGTTTGATCAAGAGGAGAGTTGTTGAAGAAGAGTGGACCGAACTCCATGAAAAGGTGAGGAGGTCTTGGGGAGGATCAACTTAGTGATTCTATGAATGAGGATTTCACCTCAAGGTACGAGATGGATCACCCTCAATATTCGCCACCAAATCCTTCTAGAACTGCGCGTCTTGGTGGCGAAGTAGGCTTTCGATTGTTTCACGATTAATGGAGTGAGAGAGTTGTTGAAGAGCTGCAAATCAAGCGACTCGGACGAGCTTTTAAGACTCGGAGATGATTTTCAAAGGCGCCAACGAGTCTGTCTTCTTATTTTCACCTACCAACTCGTGATCGCTAATAAGCGTTGTTGGATGACTCTTTGGCGTAAGCGCCTTGATTTGCGACTCCTCCATTACAGGCTCCTCTTGCTCTTGATTAACCATAGTCCCTGCGGCAGAATCTCAACAGAGGTAGCCACCACTTCTGGCCTTTCGATTTCTGGGATGTTGGGTTCTGGAACTTGAACATTCTCTTCGACAACAACCTCTGGTTCCATATTGTCAGCATTCGGAACAAGCTCTACGAAAGTAGGAATCCCAGGGTCAGCAAGTGCTTGAAAAACTTCTTCAGCAGTTACACCTTGAGGTGACGAAGGAAAAGGAAGCATTAGGTGACAATTCCGGTCGGCAACCTCGATCAAAGACTTCGGTGGCAGGATCATCAACAAGTAACCCACCTGCACATTTACGATGGGTAATACTACTTAAGTTAGAACTGGAAAGGTGGAGATCAAAGGGGTTCGAAATGACGTCGAAAGGAAAGTTACCTCATGTACCTTAAGCCTCTTGATTGGAGGAGAAGAAGGCGCTTCAGAAGGCTCGGTGATGGTGATGCCTTGAGCTGCCCTTTGAGATTCAGGTAAGGCCCTTTTCTTCGACCTCTGAGTGAGAGGAATGTTGTCATCACTTTTGATTGTGTCCGCAAAAGAGATCGAGATACTGATGCACGGTGATGCCACGAGAAAGTGAATGATAAAATCGAAGAGAAATTTCGACATGTAATAAGGTGTATAGAGTACCTCAGAGCTGGAGGGAATAACCAATTTCTTTTTGGCTTTAGGCTTTTGAAGAGTTTTAGCTGTTTGGGTTGTCGCCTGAAGGAAATTTCCGACATGAATAAAAGCCATAGTCAGCAGACAACTTAAGATAAGTGGAAAGTGCCATACCTTTTTGGAGTGTTATGCGGAATGGGATTTGTTGCCACTTTCTTCATGACTTGGGGAGGAGGTTTTGACGTGGTAGCCTTGCCCACTTTGACCTTCAACTTGGTTGCAGGTTTTTCTAAAGATGTCGAAAACATTGGTAAGCAAATAGAAACGAAGCCAAATTATAAGTGGTTAAGACTTGGAAAGCTTTAAGCGTCGAAAAGTGTTTACCAGTGTTGTTCGAAGGGAAAGCTGCCACCAATTTCTTCACAATGTTTTCAGCAAAAGTGTCAATGGTTTCCCCAGCAGCATTGGTGTAATAACCGGTCCACCATTCATGAAATTTTTCAGTACATGAAAACCTTGGATTGAATTTGAAAGGTTCAAAATTCAAGGCTTTGTAATGAAATCTCTTGAAGGCTTGTTTATAAGCCACCTCTGATTCTGGACTTATAAACTCTCGCCTGTGAAAGCACACTGGTGCAGGGCGAATTTGACAAAGGCCAAACTGCCTAGCAAAATAACTTGGGAAATATCTAGTAATTTCCAAACTATTTTTTGTTTTGCCAGGGGTAAGCCTAGTGGAGAGGACAGAAGGAGAGAGGTAAGCTTGCCAAATTCGGTTAACTTCCTCAGCAGGCTCGACAAGGAAATGGTTGTTTAAACCATGCTGGACCACAAGACCTCTGGACAAAGGGAGCCATAGAATCTGTAAAAGTGGCACATTTCAAGAAGATTTCGAAATATGCTAGAAAGGATTCTTCGGCAGAAAGGGTTGCTTGTTTAGGCCTAAACTTCGCCAATCGAATCCCTTCAGTACTGCTAGTCTCCACGGTTAGTCGAGCAGACTTGGGGATATACAAGTTTAGTCGAGACTCAAAAGTGGCCAATGACCACAATTGCAACAATGACCATAGTGGGCAGAGGCCAAAAACTTGGTGGCGGTTCATTCTCTTTCAACTCTATAACAGCATTATCAAGTTGCTGGTAGAGAGAGCCTAGAATCAACTTGGCAAGGTTGATGTCTTCTCGTTCATGGAGTTGACATGCCAGGGGGATGTAAGTTTTGGAAACTTGGAGGGCGTGTGCGGCGAAAATAGATAACCACGAGTTAGAAAGGCTACATGTTCTATATAGCGGACACTTCCTCGATTGTCAAGCCTATGGTGCTTTCGGCAATGAAAGCGGCAAAAGTGACCATTGCACGATATTCAAAAATGCCTTTTCTTAACTCCTTTCCTTATTCCGTCGAAAAAGCATTTTTGGGGGCAATCATTACCTCAAAATTTCGATGATACATTAAATGAAGCTTTAAATGGGGTTGACTTCACATTTAATATTGTTACGTGGGCCATAGGTCAATATTCAAGTCGGTGCACCATGATTTCGACAGGAAAAGCGGACAAGTGCAAGGAGTGCAAGTGAGCCGACAAGCTTAACTCTCAAAGCTATGAAGCAAGTAATGCAAGAAGAAACCGACAAGAGAGAGGACACACAACGACAGAGTGTGGGCTCAACATTTCGTCAGCGGTTGACAACGGGTTAGTCGAAAGTGCGAGCGACAAGTAGTGGCGGTTACTCTCCGTAGTTTTAGGAGGCGATTACCTTTCCCCACGATTGTTCCTAGGAGTATAAATACCCGCTTTGTAATAGGAAATCGGGGTCACCACATTCTACAAGAACTCGAGAAACTCAACTTCCAAGCCAAAGCGAAACACGAGTGAAGCAGATCCTTTATGCGTGTTGGTGAACCATTTTTCTTTCTTCATTTAATGCAAAGTTTTTACTTTCTTTTACCTTCGTTGCATTTATCGCTTTTATTTTTACTTCCAATCCTTTCTCTCTACTATTTTTACTGTTCTTACGTACGTGAAAAACACAAAACTCAATGGCAATCGTCAAAGAGATTTTCTAGTTTGATCTCACAGTCTCGATATTGAAAACTAGTGATTGTTTGCTAAAAACACCAGCAAACAAGTATCAATAGCCTCAACATGACTAGCTCCTTTGAGATACTGTGGAAGGTTTGGTGGGGGCATACCATAGACAATGTGGTAAGGAGAGTAACTTTGTGGTGGAGTGAATGGATGTATTATAATGCCATTCTGCCTAATAAAGGAATTTTCCTCACTCTCTCGGCTTGGAGTGTACAAAACAACGAAGATACTGCTGCAAGATCTTGTTGACTATCTCAGTCTGCCCATCACTCTGAGGATGATAAGCTGTTGACATCCTCAATTTGGTACCACTCATTTTGAACAATTCACGCCAAAATTTACTCACAAAAATTAGATCTCTATCGGATACCATGCTCCTAGGCATGCCATGTAATTTGCACACCATTGTGGCAAATAATTCAGCAACTTTGAAGGCATTAAAGTTGGTTGGCAAGACACCAAAATGTGCCGCCTTGGAGAACCTGTCCACTACTACAAGTATGACAGTATTGTTTTGGAAGGAAGGGAGCCCCACAATAAAGTCCAATGAAATGTCCTCCTACACACCATGAGGAATTGGGAGAGGTTGGAGTAAGCCATATGGACTATGATTAGGATGTTTGGTTCTCTGACAGATATGGAAGCTACTCACAAACTTCATAACATCATCCTTCATTCCTTGCCAGAATACATTCTCCTTCAATCTTCCCAAGGTCTTTTGAATACCACTGTGGCCTCCCAAGGGTGATGAATGGAATTCCTCTAAAAGCATGTGCTTGAGTGGAGAATTTGGAGGAATGAAAGTTTACCTTTGAAGAACAACACTTCATTAATGATAGAGTAGTCTTGGAAGGCATCAGGAGCATCTTTAACCTTCTGGATGAGTTCATGCAACTCAGTATCAGTCATAAATGAAGATTTCGATTCTTTGTAGAAAATCCCAATGGGAGGCCGTAATGGCGACAAGCGAGCGGTAGGCTCATGAACGTGAGAGAGAATCGCGCTCTATTTTGAGCAGGGCTTGTAAATGATCTCATATGAATAACCTTGACAACTTGGCTAGATAAAGCTGTTGTTCGATTGTGCGAATAATCTGAGTCATTAGTTCTCGGAGGCTCCTTTGATCAATATAAATTACAAACTTTCTACCAAGAAGATAAGTACGCCATTTCTTGACGGCAGAAGTGATGGCACACAATTCTCTCACATATGTTGAAGCATTCAGCATTCTAGGGCAGAATTTGAGACTATAGTATGATATAGGGTGCCCCTTTTGACATAAAACAGCTCCCATACCAAGCCCCGAAGCATCTGTCTCAAGCACAAAGTCCTCATTAAAGTCAGGGAGGGCAAGAACTGGTGCTTTGGTCATAGCTTTCTTCAAACACTCAAAAGCGTCATCAGCTTGTTTAGACCATTGAAAGGAGTCCTTCTTAAGTAATTCGGTAAGAGGGGCAGCCACCAAAGCATAGTGCTTGACAAATTTTCGGTAAAACCCAGTGAGGCCAAGAAATCCTCTTAGTTGCTTTACTGTCTTGGGATGTGGCCAATTAACCATTGCTGAAATCTTTTCAGGATCTGGGCCAACTCCTTGTTCAGAAACAATATGTCCTAAGTAAGCAATAGCATTTTGCGCAAAAGTACACTTTGTTTGTTTCAAGAAGAATTGCTGAGCCATAAGACATTGAAAGACAGTTTCCAAGTGAGAGAGATGATCATTGAGAGAGCTGCTGTAGACTTGAATGTCATGATGATTAGTTCTGGATAGCTATTTTGCTCATCAAATCAATATTATAAATTTGTGGAGAAATGCTTTAGGAATTTTATGAAGTTTTGGATTTTTCATTCTTATTCTTCTCATGTATTCCCTTTTTCCTCCTACAAATTGGCATTTATTCCTTGTTATCTTTAAACTCTAAGAAACAAGATTTACAAAATTTTATTCTCTTTTAAAATTAATTCATACGCTATTTTATTTTAGGTAGAATTACACTGAGAGGACCTTTAAGTTATTTATATGTAACAAGTTGACTCTTAAGTTTTTTTTTTGTAACAAATAGGCCCTTTTAGTGATTATTCTAGCTTATATATTTTGATGTAATGCTACTTTTTATATTGTGATTACTCTAGTTTATGTATTTTGATGCAACCAAACATATTTTGGTGTATTTTGATGTAATCAACGATATGACATTTTACTAAAAGGGTCAACGGTGTCAATGTTAGGTAACTTAAAGGGTCTATTTGTTAAAAAAAAAACTTAAAGCATCAACTTGTTATAAATAAATAACTTAAAAGTCCTCTGGTGTAATTTTGTCTTTATTTTAATATGCAAGTAACATTTCTATATTGGTTGAAATATATTACTTTTAGTAATTTAACGAAAAAATTTATTTAATTTAGTATAAATAAGGTTTAAATTTCATTGATATATTTTAAGAAATATTATTATGATATAGGAAATAGTTTTTTTTTTTTGACAATATGATATAGGAAATAGTTGGACATGATTAAATCTATTATTTGTAATTTACACTATAATTAATAATTAATATTTAATTGTTAAAGTCAATTTTTAAAATTTTCTTTGCTATGACGAATTCCATTTAAAAAATCCATGTTATATGCAATGAACCAATGGTTGTGATTGTGAAGTTTCAATGAGGTTGTGGAAAGGAATAGTGCCCATAAAAGCTTCTTTAAGATAAAAGAATAAATTTTCCATCGAAAAAAAAAGGTGGCATAAAATACAAAGTTTGAACTTTCTTGAAAGGTCTTATTTGTTCATCATGTGAATGTGAAAGATGGTCACAGTCTCCCATATTTTTGCATTAATCTTTCTCAAGAGAAAATGAAGAGTCACATTAGATTTGAAACCACTTGCAGAGGTAAAAGGTACGTATAAGTGTACAAAAGAATTTTGTTCGAAAATGTGCAAGCCATACAGGACATTTTTTCCTTTTTTATTATGCCGAGTTTTCACAACCCCACCTTAAATTCTCTATAAAGCGGAGTGCTACTGTAGCTGGCTATTTGAGGTCCAAACTTCATTGCAAGCAGAAAATTGGATTCCCCTAAGGTCAGAATTGACCATTGGGAGGATCTCAGTCACAAAGGATTTCAATCAAGGCTAACACCATTAATGATTGTATGAGAGATCTAGGCTAACCTTTTTTTAATTTGTTATTGGTGGACAATATTTATCACATTTTATCAAAAAAAAAAGCTTTTAAGCGTAGCTTTTAAGAAAAAAGCGTCGCGGATGGCCAAAATAATTAACCCATACCCAACGCTTTTTAAAAACACACGCCCATCGCTTTGAAGCAGCTTAGCCTTACCAAAGCATTTTTTAAAAATGCGCCCATCGCTTACAACGCGCGCTAGCCAAACCCAAAGACTTTTTAAAAACATCGCCCATCGCTTTAAGCGCACTAGCCATACCCAGTGCTTTTTAAAAACGCCCATCGCTTCACGCGTTCTCCCAATACCAGTCCTCTCTTAAAAAGCGTATATAGCTACACCCGTTCTCCCAATACTGTGCCGCTTTTAAAAAGCGCTACTCATCACTTTATTAGTATTTTTTCATTTCTCTCTCCTCATGAGACTTAAACCAGTGAACATTTCCCTTCTTTCCTTCTCTCCATCTCACCAAACTTGTTCCCTCTCTCACTCACAATAGGTGTACACATTTCCTCTCATTTTCTTTTCTCTATATTTTTTTTCCTCTCCTTTTGGTAACACTCTCATTTTTCTTCCTCCATCAGGTCTATTTTTGTTGCCTCCCCATTAGCTCCTATCTTGTGAAAAATGAAGTGTTGACACCCATTTCCATTCCTCTTTCACAAAGGTTAGTATATCATTGCTTTTTGTTCTAGTTATTTTAATGGCATTGGAACATTAGGTTAGATGATTCTATGTGAAGTTGATGTTTGATGATTGGTTATTTGAGAGGGTGAAGTGTTTGTAAACTTGAGGTGAAATATTGTAGGTGAAGTGTTTGTTGAAATGTCCAAATGAAATGTTTGTTGATTTAATAAATTTGGGGCTGATTTATTGTTGATTTTTAGTCCATGAAACTAGTGTTCGTTGAAATTACCTAGTGAAATATTTGTTAATTGAATATTGTTCTAGGTCATGGAAACCGATCATTCACAAAAATATGGCAAAAACTTGCTAGCATCTTGGAAGGCAAAGATACTCTTTAGGTTTGGGGATTTGGTTTTAATTAAATCTATCATCAAACAATATGCAACTTCTTGTGTTTTTATCAAACTCAGACAGAGCATGTAACCTTCAACATAAGCCAAAAAATAGGATCAATGTGTAGTGGTGAAAACTTAAAGGATTCAGAACAAGGAGGAAAAGAAACAAAGCGTGATAGAAAATCTTAAGTTGATCAGGTTACAGTATTTATCTTCAATGAATATCAAGAAAAAGTCTTTGATATTCTAAAATTGTAATTTGTATCCATAGTAGAGTTGTGATTCACAAAAGAGACTCCAATTGAGCTTTTCTCCTTAGAACAATCTCTCAGGTAATTTCAATCACATGAAAACGACTATCCCCCATCAAGTATCTACTTATAATATATTTTAATATAATTTTGATTTAAGAGTAGTTATTTCCATTTAACCATTTCGATTCTAATTTTATTTATTTATATAATTTCAGTATTTTACCGATTGTCAGTGCCAGACATACTCTGTTGAGCAGCTTGCTGAGCTTAGGGGAGAGTGGTGCGGTTATGTCTCCCGTTTTTTCAGAGTTTGATTTGGATACATATAAGTTAGCTTGCTAGTTTTTGTTCATATTGTAAGTTGATAGCTAGTTTTGGACACATATGAATTAGCTAGATAATGTAACTTGTTAGCTATTTTGTTTTGGTTCATCTTATGTTGACATATTGGTGGATTTGGATATAGAGAGTTTGCTTCGGTTATGTATTGTAATTTGTTAGCTATATATATATATATATATATATATGTGTGTGTGTGTGTGTGTGTGTGTGTGTGTGTGTGTTTAAGTATACATAAATGAATTTTGACTAGATTGGATTGTATTGGTTGTATATGACTAGGAAAATTGTAAATATAAAATGGAAAATACACAAACAGAAAAAAAAAAATAGGAAAAAAAATTACAATGGGCAGCGTTTTTAATGAAGTGTTGCCTATAGGAGGACAGGTTTTGGCAATAGGCAGCGCTTTTTAGAGAGCGCTTCCTATTTGAGAATGCGTTTGGGCAATGGGTAGTGCTTTTTAGGGGCGTATTTGCTTATTTGAGAGCAGCGTTTGGGCAATGGGTAGCGCTTTTTAGGGGGGAGCGCCTATCGAGAGCAGCGTTTGGCAATGGGTAGCGCTTTTAAGGGAGCACTGCCCATTATTTGAGTGGAATCAGCAGCGTCACGTTCAGCAGCGCTCAAAAGTGCTGCCCATGGATGAAAAAAAGCGCTGCCCATCTACTAAATCTATTGTAGTGTCAGCTTCGCTAATGACTAATTTATGTTTGGAAATCATGGTTGACCACGTGCATCAGGCTTTTATCGATCCGTGTGGTTCTCTCCTCCTAATAGAGTTTTTTACTACACATTACGATTCTTTCTTGGGGAGGAACAGAGGCCGAACACGAGGTGTGAAGAGAGAATATTGAATAATACTAGAGTATGAGAAACAAACTAGGATCCACTTATTGGCCTCATAGGGTGTATATTTATAGTGCAATGGTGGTAAATGCTCATAATTACAATTGATGGACGAGTTGACTGTTACAGACTGGAGGGAGGGAAATCAATGATATTTCCCTAAGATCATGCTTTATTCCATCTTGGGAGAGGTAGATGCGAGATATTTTTGGGCGGCCGATTGGTCACGAGAGAAGTCCTTCTTTGGCCGAGCGTATGTATATATCGGCCGGTCGGATGGGAACAGAGTCCGCCGGGCGGTGGCGCAAAATGCGAAGTTGTTCAAAATAAGAGGAGCTCGGCGGTTCTTATTCCTTGACTCTTGAACAAGAATCTATGGACACCCACCCTTCGGGCGCTTAGTCCTTCGGCTTTCAGGTTTGGGGCCTCCGGACGCTTAGTCATTCGGCCCATCAGTGGTGCTTCTCGTTATATGTTTATGTTGTACTTGATTCATTGATTGGACATGTGATTGATATTATAGCTCTTGACCGTTTGGCCTTTGACTCTGACATGACCGCATCGGTTTCTTTAGTTTGATTGTCAATTTTTGTGTCTCATAAATGCTTGATCTTGTAACCGACTCCGCACTTGTGCTATATAAAAGGGGGTAAGGCTTCTTCTTTGCACTTCAGACTCTTCCTCTTTATTGCCTCTCCTTGCTTCTTCTCTTTTTGCAGATTCCTATGATGCTTCATTGCTTTTGTGTTGAGACTAGATCTCTTTTATCGTGTTCTCTGAGCATTCTCGTAAGTGCTTTGGTGAAAATTGAGAGTGTCAGAGGGCTTGAGGTGAGAGTATCTGATCTACGGAAACTGTGGATATTCATCAGGTGTTTCTGTGTTTTTAAGCAGGAATGTTCAGAGAACTTGACGTACTTGGCGTCATTTGGATAGAGCACCTTGTCGTCCATCCTCATCCATTTTATTCTTCTGGCGGAGGATGTAGAGGAGGTATCTTCTTTTGCGGCTAGGGCAGTGGGGAGTGTCCTATAGTCCCTCAGCTTCAGGTGTTTCTGAAGGTGTTATGGAGAGTGGGGATGGAGTCACACGGATTCCTGTGAGGGTTTGTTGTTGGCGGTTGCCTCTTTCGGACACTTGACTTGGGAGGGTCTTTTGCAAAAAGGACGAAGGAAGCCTCGGTGGCGGTCTATTGGGAGGCAGATCGACACCTTTTTGTTACATGTGACTTCCTAGTTCGACTTTGTTACTTAGTGTTTAAGTGGCTTTTGCCAAATTTCCCTACACTCTTCTCAATCTTCTATAGTGGTGACCTCCCTATTCAGAATGGGAGATACTAGCTTATGGTTTCACATGTCGTGCTCTGACATCTTGAAAAATCAATAGTGGAATATATTTCTCATGGGAATGATTTTTGGCCAACCAATGGTGGTGACAGAATCTAATTGAGGCTTGCAAGCTTATCATGGTTCACGTTAGACAAGGAAATGAAAACCATTATCTGGAAAAGGAAATAATACCAGAGGTGAACTATTATAAATTAAGTACATACTATTAGTCCATACAAATAAAAGAGTTTTTGCATAAATATAACAAGTTTTTGCAGTTTTTTTTTTTTTTATAAACAATGAGAATCCACTATCGAGGCATGAAGGGTGCTCCAATCCCATATACAAAGGCTTGAGGGGAACCCGCGAGGGACCCCCCAAGGGTGTAACCGAGTTACTAGGGTGACTTTACCTTTTTTACTGCACTTATGTGTCTTTTACTGCACTTGTTTGAATTTACTATTTTATCCTAAAGTACTAGCTGTCATAGTACTCAGGTGATTTCATTTTTCCCTTTTAGCTGATTGCATTGTACTCATTGAGAATATTCTCAATTCGGTTGTACTTATGTGCGTTTGGCATCATTAATGAAATACACACAATCTATAACAAATCTTCTCTCTAGATTTTCTCTCTCTGTTAACAAACTTTCTGTTGCAGCACACAACAGAGCTGGTTCATCATCTTCAGGCCTCATTCCTCCATTGAAGCCTCTAGAGTGAGCTAGGATTGTCCCGGAGCTCCCTCCCTAACAATCCAAACGGTTACAGTTGGTATCAAAGCTCCGTCCTGGCACCATGGCCACCCGGAGTCAGTCGATTGCTGAACTTGATAGGAAGATCGATGATACTCGAGTGAATCTCAAGCTCGAATGGATCTCGCTTCAAGAGTCATTTGGAGAATCGCATCGAAACACGCATGGATGAACTTCGTAATCTCATCCTCTCGCAACAACGCGGCACCTCGCAGGAGAGCAACACAGATCCACCGGTTATAACACCACGCAACGGCGGAGGTCCAACAATCCCGACCCCCGTGAACGATCCTCCACCTCCACATCCAGCTCGTCACTATGCTACTCGCATTTCCAAGGTCGATTTCCCTCGGTTTGATGGTAAGAAAGTCAAAGATTGGCTTTATAAATGTGAGCAATTCTTCCTTCTCGATGAAACCCCACCAGAATCGCGTGTGAGGCTGGCGTCGATTCACCTGGAAGGTTTAGCGCTCCAATGGCACTTGAATTATATGCGTGGAAGGTTCGATCAATACCCATTGTGGCAACAGTATGCTGCTGATGTGAAACGCAGATTCGGTGACCTATATGAAGATCCATTAGCAGAGTTGATTCAGGTAAAACACTCTTCTAATGTCCAGAAGTACATTGATGATTTTGAGTTAGCACAAACACAAGTTAATATCCTCCCTGAACATGCACTCAGTATATTTCTTGCTGGTCTTAACCCTGTTGTTCAAGCTCATGTTCGTATGTTCAACCCTACAAACATTGCTCACGCAGCTAACTTAGCTAAGTTGTGTGAATCAGCCAAACCTAATTCTCAATACTCATACAGAACCAATTTCAACAAATCCCAAACACAAGCTAGTAAAAATGACCAATCACCACTACTCCCAAACACCCCTCACCAGAAAGCCAACCCAAACCAAACTACCAAACGTTTTTCTAGAGCTGAGTTAGAAGAGAGGAGTGCTAAAGGGTTATGCTGGTATTGTGATGAAAAATTTACTCCAGGACATCAGTTAAAACACAGAAGCTCGACACACCAACTGATGGTTATGGAGAAAGGAGAGGAAGAGGTGGTTGAACTCGGTGAAACAGAAGATAAGGTGGAATTGGAACCGGTTTTAACACCAGTAGATGAGATAGAGGCACCTCAGATATCATTGCAAGCAATGACAGGTAGCTCAACATACCAGACTATGAGAGTGAGAGGCTGGTATTTGAAGATTATGTTGCAAATACTCCTTGATAGTGGGAGCACTCATAACTTCCTTGATCTCAACTTGGCCAAGAAGCTTGGATGTAAGCTTGAGAAGGTGAAACCAATGATGATCCTTTGGAGGGGTGGTCATAAGCTAGAGGCTCCTTTCATTTGCAAAGGGTTTACATGGTCTATGCATAACCATGAGTTCACAGCTGATGTAATTGTGTTACCACTGGTTTGCTGTGATTTGGTGCTTGGAATTCAATGGCTCAAGTCACTTGGTCCAATCTTATGGGACTTCAATAAGCTACAAATGGAGTTCACTCTTGAAGGGAGGAGAACTGTGCTACGGGGATCCAAAACTCCAGCAGTTAAACTCATTTCTAATGAAGCTCTTAATGAGGCTGTGGACCGGGGAGCTGAGTTGTGTTTCTTACAACTAGAGCAATCTTCACCTCAGTTCATTGTTCCATCATGTACTCTACATGATGAAGGTAATTCTGAGCACTCTTTGCCTAAAGAAATTCAATCACTTGTTGATCAATATGCTGTCATTTTTGATGAACCTAGTGTTTTGCCACCTCATAGGCTAGGTTTTGACCATAAGATCCTACGAAGGAGAGTGTACATTCTCTGTAAACCTAAGGCCATATAGGTATTCTATTGTCCAGAAAAACATTGTTGATGATTTGGTGAATGAGATGTTGAAACAAGGGGTTATACAACATAGCAATAGTCCATTTGCTTCCCCCACTGTATTGGTAAGGAAAAAGGATGGGTCGTGGAGATTATGTGTCGATTATAGGAAACTTAATCACTTTACTATTAAGGATAGGTTTCCCATACCCTTGATAGAGGACTTAATGGATGAATTAGCTGGTGCTGCTGTTTTTTCTAAGTTAGACCTTAGGTCCGGTTATCACCAGTTGAGGATGAGCAAAGGGGAGGAATACAAGACTGCCTTCAAGACACATGGAGGGCATTACGAGTATCTTGTGATGCCTTTTGGGCTCACAAATGCTCCTGCATCATTCCAAGCCTTGATGAATCATTTGTTCCGATCATTTCTTAGGAAATTTGTTATAATTTTCTTTGATGATATTCTGGTTTACAGTAGCAGTTTGCAGGAACATGTAAATCATTTGACACAGGTGTTTGAGACTGTACAAGCTAATCAATTGTTCTTTGAATTTCAAGAAATGCCACTTTGCTACTCCTAGGGTGGAGTATTTAGGCCATTTTATTACCAAGGATGGTGTTTCAACCGATCCTGCCAAGATCAAATCAGTCGCAGATTGGCCTGTACCTGCCACTCTCAAGCAATTAAGGGGATTTCTTGGGCTTGCCGGCTATTACAGGAGGTTTGTCAAAGACTTTGGAAAGATTGCAAAGCCTCTAACTGATCTTCTCAAGAAGGACTCATTTGAATGGACCTCTGTTGCCACTGCTGCCTTTCAAGCTCTCAAGGTTGCTCTCACTCAGGCGCCGGTTCTTGCACTTCCTGACTTTACCAAGGTGTTTATCCTGGAGACTGATGCATCAGGACGTGGTATAGGAGCTGTTCTCATGCAAGAAAATCATCCAATTGCTTACCTAAGCAAGGCACTTGCCCTAGGCGCAAGCATTATCGTATATGAGCGGGAATTGCTTGCCATCGTGTATCTTGATGCAAAAAGTGGAGCACGTACTTGGCGCCTAAACCGTTTATTATAAGGACAGACCAGAAGAGTATTAAGTATATCCTTGAGCAGAAACTTAATACTCCATTTCAGCAAGCATGGGTGGCCAAACTCATGGGATTTGAGTTTGAAATACAATACAAGGAGGGAAGAGAAAACAAGGCTGCAGATGCTCTTTCTCGCATTGAATGTGCAGAGCTATTGCCTCTAATGTTGAATCTGGCTCTCAACGGACCTATTGCAATGCATTCGAGTTCTGGACCTCTGATGATCATGTTCAGAAACTGATAAATGACCTGCAAAACAACCCGGCTTCTCACCCCAAGTTTACTTGGCAGAATGGGGTGCTTCGGAGGCATGGTAAACTGGTAGTTGGCAACATTGCTGGTGTAAAAAGTTTGATATTACAATGGCTTCATGATTCAGCCACTGGGGGTCATTCAGGGAGAGATAATACAGCTGCAAGAGTGAAAGCACTGTTCTATTGGAGGGGAATGACTAAAGACATTCAAACCTATGTGCGTGAATGTAGTGTGTGTCAAAGAAACAAGCTTGAGCACGTTGCCTCCCCTGGTCTGCTCCATCCTTTACCTATTCCTAATAGAATTTGGGAATCAATTAGCATGGATTTCATTGAGGGGCTGCCTAGATCTCATGGAAAACAAGTGATATTTGTTGTTGTTGATAGATTGAGCAAGTATGCTCACTTCTTGGCTATGTCTCACCCTTACACAGCTTTAGATGTGGCTCAGCTCTTCTTAGATGCTATTTACAAGCTACATGGCATGCCTGCTAGTATAGTGAGTGACAGAGATCCAATATTTGTTAGTCAAGTGTGGACTGAATTCTTTGCCTTGCAGGGTGTTTCATTGGATAAATCCACAGCTTACCACCCACAGTCTGACGGGCAGAGTGAGATAGTGAACAAGGCCTTGGAAACATACCTTCGTTGCATGTGTGCTGAGACACCTTCTGACTGGTATAAGTGGCTGTCATTAGCAGAATGGTGGTATAATACCACATTCCATTCTTCAATTCAAACTACTCCTTATGAAGTAGTTTACGGTCAAGCACCTCCTCTTCACTTACCCTACCTCCCCGGTGAATCAGCATCTGTAGTCGTTGATAGAAGTCTCACAGCACGAGAGGAGGCCATCAAATTGCTGAAATTTCACATTACACGTGCTCAGAACCGAATGCAGCAACAGAGCAACAAGAAGAGATCTGAGAGGTCATTCAATATTGGAGATTACGTTTTCTTGAAACTTCAGCCCTATCGACAATACACTCTCAGACACCAGCCATTTAACAAACTGACGCCCAAGTTTTTTGGACCTTACAGAATCATCGATCGTATATCGGGGCGTGGCATACAAATTAAATCTCCTGGCGATCTTTGGTATTCATGATGTCTTTCATGTGTCACAATTGAAACTCGTCTTGATCCTCGATCGGGCTTGTGATTGCCCACCCCATCGCACCTCCGTTGCATTCGCGGAGGGTACTGAATTGATCCTTGACAGGAAAATGGTGAAGAGAGGCAAGGTTGCTGCCACTAAGGTGCTGGTTCAATGGAAAGATCAACCTCCTGAAGCTGCCACATGGGAGTTTTACTATGATCTGTTGAAGGAATTTCCAAACTTTCACTCTTGAGGACAAGAGTGCTCTTCATGGAGGGGGTACTGTAACCGAGTTACTAGGGTGACTTTACCTTTTTTACTGCACTTATGTGTCTTTTTAATGCACTTGTTTGAATTTACTATTTTATCCTAAAGTACTATTTGTCATAGTACTCGGGTGATTTCATTTTTTCCTTTTAGTCGATTGCATTGTACTCATTGAGAATATTCTCAATTCGGTTGTACTTATGTGCGTTTGGCATCATTAATGAAATACACACAATCTATAACAAATCTTCTCTCTAGATTTTTCTCTCTGTTAACAAACTTTACATTGCGGACACACAATGTAGTGGTTCATCATCTTGAGCCTCATTCCTCCATTGAAGCCTCTAGAGTGAGCTAGGATTGTCCGGAGCTCCTCCTAACAATCCAAGCGGTTACAAAGGGTTTGCGATTGTTATTTGGTGTTTATGGCGACTCGTAATGACATGGTGTGGTACTCTCTCGAGAAATCGCCGATCCATCTAGCTCTCTATGATGCAAAATCTTTCATTGTTTCTTGGTCGCAAAACTATAAACAAAGCAGCAGTAGCTTTGTACTGAAACATAATGCTAATGCGAGAACAGTTCGCAGCCTTTGGATTAAACTAGCTCATAGAAGAAGGAAATGTAACATTGGCGAAGTGCGGTTTGAGCAAAATTGTCTTGGTTTGTGCTTGAATGTGTATTCGCGATCATAACAGAGCATTTGTTAGTGCCAAAATTATGCAGTTCGATGGTTTCCGCGTCCTCCGTAAATTGAAGCAAAGAGCTTACTTAGCTCTCCACTTTGGACATGGTAATTGTCGGTGGGAGTACCCTCCTTTCTCTCTCACACCCCTATAATTACCAAAGCGGACAAAAATGCCCTCTGTTTTTCTAAAAAAAAAAATTAACTTTCTCGGATTTACCTCAAATCTTGGTAAATCCGGTTCATAAATCTGGGAAAAATATGCTTCGTGGGGTTTCCCGGATTTACCTCATAGATAGGTAAATCCGGTTCACAATTTATGAACCGGATTTACCTACCTATGAAGTAAATCCGAGAAACCCTCCTTTTTTTAATTTCATTTTTAAAAAGATACGCGCATGTTACGATTTAAAATACGATACGAATGCGTTACGATATACGAATAAAGATACATCTAAATACGATCTAAATACATCCAAATAGACGGGCAGTCACGCCAGGCAAGTGCTCCTCATAGAGCAGTTGTTGTATAGTAAGATAATAAAGCGGTTCTTTCGCACTATCGCTTTGTCAAGGCGAGTTTTTCGGAGTAGTAGGCGGCGATCCACGGGAAGTAGTAGGATCATAGGCGTGACTGCCCGTCTATTTTGACGTATTTTAGATCGTATTTAGATGTATCTTTACTCGTTTATCGTAATGCGTTCGTATCGTATTTTAAATCGTAACAGACGCGTTTCTTTTTAAAAATAAAATTTTTAAAAAAAAGGGGGTTTCCCGGATTTACCTCATAGGTAGGTAAATCCGGTTCTCATAAATTAGAACCGGATTTACCTACCTATGAGGTAAATCTGGGAATCCCCAACGTAATTTTTTTCCAAAAAACTACAAACCGAAAATACGATTTTGTGAGGTATTTCCGGTAATTTTTTTAAAAAGTTTTTTTTTAAAAGTTGGGGTTAATTTTGGAATAAAATGGGTTATGGGGGTGGAAGGGAGGATGTGGGGGTACAAAAAAAAATCTTTGTCAGTGGCGGATCTACCTTGACCTTGTGTTCAGGGGGTTCAGTTGGACCCCCTGAGAAAAAAAATTAGTACTAGTACCTTTATATAAAATTATTTTGAATCCCCTGAAATTTTAAATTTACAATAGTATCCTTACATTTGCACCCAGCTTGCACCCAATTTTCAATAAATCTGTCTTATTAATTTTTGTTAGAGATTATTTATAAAAGTTTAGAAATGATTTTTAGAAACTAATTCTTATTTTCCTATACTTTAGGACTTAAATAGATAATGTCGGGTAAACTTAGAGACTAATTTGACAATTTATCTTAAATAAATTTGGAATTAGATAACTTGTTTCCTTAATTTTAATAAATTAAGTGAAGATATTTGGGAAAAAAATTTAAACAATTCGATGAACCAACATTTTTGATAAGGAAATTTTTGCACCCCTAACTTAGGGTCTGGATCCACCACCGGTAATTGTGGATTCATGGTGTTGTTTTTGCGCTCGACTGCAAGCATGTTGTGGATGTCGTCAACAATGAAACCAAGTGACTCAACGAGTTAAGAGCTATTTTATCTAGCTGCAAGAAATTTGTTCGCATTTTAATAACTTTTTGGAGAGACTACAAACAAAATTATTGATTTTTATAGAGACACAAAACACATTTAATCCAAAATTTTATTATATTTTGGTCAAGAGGTCTTCAACTCCTTCCTGTGGACTCCAGAATAATATGATCGAGTAGTTCTTTCAAGGTCGTTTTCAATTCTAACAAAGGTGCAGTTCTCCTATCTACGTGAAAGTGTTTACCAATTATTTGATTTTAGTTGGGTATGCAATCTCAGGAACAGGAAGCTCGTGAAAATACTGCTACACACGTTGACATATGGATTGTACTGGTGTCCAAACTCTAAAGTTGTGGCTTAACTTGTGTATCCATTAAAGGAAAAGTGCATTTGAGGCAGGAGTTTTGTGAAAAGTGAATGCACAAACTCACGAATTTAATTATTTTGTGGTTCTTGGGTTTTTACGTGGAAAATAAAGTCAAATCCACTTTCTGATTATTTTTTTCCATGAATATTGGAGGGTTTTGAATAAACATGCTTTATTAGACGCAAAAAGTAAAGACTGTGTTGTATCAGCAACTGTAAAAGAAATAATAATAAGGCTAAATACCACTTTTGGTCCTTTATCTTTGCTCTAAGTTTTACTTTGGTCCTTTATCTTTTTTTTGGTCCTTTTTGATCCTTTATCTTTCATTTTTGTGTCAGTTTGGTCCTTTATCTTTATTTTGTTTCTTTTTGGTCCTTTATCTTTCATTTATTGTTTCATTTTGGTCCTCTTAAAAAGAATATTTTGGTCGCGTTTTGCATGAGTTATTCAAGAAACAAGAAATCAAAGTGTTCTTAGTGTTCTTGAGCACATTCATAGTGTTCTTCATTTTTTATTTTTGTTTAAAAGGACCAAAATGAAACAATAAATGAAAAATAAAGGACCAAAATGAAACAAAATAAAGATAAAGGACCAAACTGACACAAAAATGAAAGATAAAGGACCAAAACGAACCAGAAAAAAGATAAAGGACCTAAGTGAAACTTAGAGCAAAGATAAATGACCAAAAGTGATATTTAGCCTAATAATAATAATAATAATAATAATAATAATAATAATAATAATAATAATGGAGACAAAATTGAAAATAGGAGACACAATATTAGTCACACAATTCGGTCAATTTTTATCCACATCTGATTACATAGCAACTGTTTTTCCGTCATGAGTAAATAAGTTGAAGTTCGGAGAAACTTCAAGAGAAACATGCTATATTCTTGATGATCTTGGAAGCAATATGAGTAAATAAAGTTCAGAGAAACTTCAAAGACCTATAATAAATTAAAGGCTTAAATATAATTTTGGTCTCTGCAAATACACTGAAAATTCATTTTAGTCCCTGCAAAATTATTTTTTTTTAAAATTGTCCTTGTAAAATTTAAAATTATTCATTTTGGTCCCTGCAAAAAGTTTACTTTTAAAATAATCCTTGTAAAAGTTTTAAATTATTCATTTTGGTCCCTGCAAAACGTTCTTTTATTTAAATAGCCCTTCCAAAAATTAAAATTGTTCATTTTGCAGGGACCAAAATGAATATTCACTGTATTTGTAGGGACCAAAATGAATAATATTAAATTTTGCAAGGTTAGTTTAATAGAAAACTTTTTGCAGGGACCAAAATGAATAATTTAAAATTTTGCAAGGACTATTTTAAAAAAAATAATTTTGCAGTGACCAAAATGGATATTCGCCATATTTGCAGGGAACAAAATGATATTTAAACCTAAATTAAATCTTTGAATTTTTTCTCTATTGAGAAATTCACTAAAAACAATAAAATAAACAAATGATATAAATTTTTCTCTTTTCATCAAATCAAAGAATGTTGTCTCAATATTTATGAAGTATAACAAATGATACCAGCTCCGAAGAAAACTCATATGAAGACTTGACAGCTGTAAATGCAGTGTTTCTTTGCAGAAGACTGTGTGAGAGCGCATTGAAATTTTATCAATTGCATCCTTCTCAAGTGTCAAACCTTCTCTCAACCATACTCAGCTAAACTTTAGTTTTAGGGATTCATATATGTTGAGGAGTCTGTTGAATCTATCTTGTATCAACCAAGCTCTTGTAATCCCACTAAAATGGCCATCTCTCTTGTTTCTAGTGTTTCTTGCTTATATCTCTTGATACTATCTATGTTTTTGATTTTAGCAAACTCTAAATGACCATGTTCAAGTAGAAGATAAATGTCATAAAATTGGCACAATGTTTTATGAATAAAAACAACACAAACTCATCATGCATGTTACTCACTCAAATAGAGAAGGTCAACTACATGGAATCTTCTCCGGTAGAGAAGGTTCACTGTGTAGAACCTACTCAACCGGAGAAGAAAATATAGCAAAACGACACGACACTTGATGGAAAGGAGGTCAGGAAATGTGATAAACAACTGAATCTGATTGGGAAGGTGGATTTTGTTACATCTTGGCAATCCCAAAAACGAGAACTCAAAGAGAGAAGAAGGTAATACAAGTAAAAAAATAATAGACTAAATATCACTTTTCGTCCCTTATCTTTGCTCTAGGTTTCATTTTGGGTCTTTATCTTTTTTTGGTCCGTTTTTGTCCCTCATCTTTCATTTTCGTTTCATTTTGGTCCTTGCCCTTAGTTTTTGTTAACGGACACCACACTGGTAGTTAACTGCTGATGTGCCATCTTAAATTCATTAAATGACGTGGCAAAACATATATTATTTAATTCTAAAAAAATCTCTAAATAGCGATCGATTTAGAGATGGCTAAAATGGTTGCTAAATCTGTCCCTAACCAAGTTAGCGACCGAGAGTCAAAATCTGTTCCCAAACCGGTCGCTAAAATAGTAGTGACCGATTTAGCGACCAATTTTGGGAAGTCACTATATCACTTATCGCTAATGTGTTGTGACCGATTTAGCGACCGATTTGTGGTTTCGGTCTCTAAATTGGTCACTAAAATCGGTCGCTATTTTGAGATTTTTTAGTAGTGATTCCAATTCGAACAACTACCCATCATTTGGTCCATCTACCCAATGTCAAGCTTCACTTGAGATTTTGCGTGGGGAAAATGTGTTGTTCAAACCTTGAAGAAAGAAACCCCAAACAAGGGAAGGAAGTTCTGAGGTTGTAGGTATTTTGTGGTAAGATTAATGGTTGTTGGACCCTCTATTTCGCCATTGTTGCAGATCTAAGTTCCAGATCTGGGTTTTCTGTTGAAGAACGTTTTGTTTTGTTTTAGTCCTCTATGTTTTTTTTGGTTTTATTTTGGTCCCTCTCATTATTTATGTTGTTTGAATTTGGTCCCTCTTAGTTTCTTTTAAATATGCAATTTTGAGTTTGATGTATCTTTGTTTTTTCTTGCACAGACTAAAGATGATCCTTTTGGATGCTCATATATGAATATGAAATGGAACCATCTGCTGCATCTTAATCCACCAAAGTCTCTTCTACTGGTGTTGCTGCTATTGTCCAAAGAAAATGTTTTAGGCCAAAACTTCCAACACAGAAGAGGCCGTGAATCTTTTAGTAATGTTTTCTAATGCTTATGTGTTACTTTATCTTTACTTTGTAAGAATGTTGTATTTTGGATATGTCGATGTTTAGTGGGGTTTTAATCCTCTTTTTGTTGTATAATTGGCTAGATGTTGTTTACTAATAGCCAATAGATATTATGACATAACATATTTGGTCACTTTTGGTTGATATTAAGTTGGTATGGTATGTTTCATATTGGTCCTTCATGTTTATTATTTGGTTTCAATCTAGTCCTCTATCTTTTTAATAGTTTTACTTTGGTCCCTCATTTTTAACTACTATATAAAGCAGTTATGTCCTACAGGCGTAGAAATTTGAAACACAACTTACACAGATTTGAAACACTACTTACACATATTTGAAACACAACTTATGGTAACTTGAGAATGGACGCGGGGGGTCGTTCTCACCGGATTCCCGCATGGTTGGGTGTGGAGCTTCAAAGGTATTGAGATCCTTGGAGCGGATTCGAGAGTGGTTGAGACTTTCTCCCACTGTTGTCGCCAGTGAACTGTACTGGATGCAGATCTCTGTTGAGCTAAGGACCGAGAGGCTCGCCAAGCTGAGGAGCTAGCTCGCTCCAAGTTTTTGCGGCGATGGTTGTGAGATGAGTGCTGAAGTGATGACTGAGATGCTCCAACTCACGTTGATTCGGCGAGGGGGTGGTACTTGCACACACTCCGATGCCTAAGTTAGTATTGGGAATAGGTAATGTGAGGAAAAGATACGTACCTGTAGCATTAATGAGTCAGTGCTTTTATAGGGATCAATGCTTATAACTTTTGAACAATGCAAAAAGGGAAATAAGTGGCTTATATACATACATACATACATACATACATACATACATATATATATTTCATTTTTTTGGATACTGAAAATATATTTGAATGTGACAGTTCATCAAGAAAGCAATAGAAAACATAAAACAGTGAGGTTCGGCTAAGCGTGAGCCGAACCGTACTTAATGTTTAAAAATAAATAAAAACCAATTTTCAGTAAGGGCTTTTGGTATTTTCACACCAAAAAAGGGTGTCTAGTGAGTAGAGAGGGGTTGTACGAAGCATGTGCCTTGGTTTATATGGTTTATGGTTTTACTAGATTGGGCTTCACGATGTTTGGCCGATCGGGAACAAGTTGTAAAAGCTAGCCCACCACAATGTGTTTTGTATTTTTAATTCAAAAAATTTCATTTTTCACTCCTTGAAATGAAATAAAAAGTTACAGTAAGGCAAATACAATTTTGTTAGGTTTTTTTTATAGGAGAAAACTTAAAAAACACTTTTTTTTAACCAAACTTACAAAACACTTGATGTGCACAAATAACAAGTGATAAAAATGGTTACAGTTTGAATCTCATTTGTTTCTTTCTTATATAATTAAACCTAATCTCAATACCAGCAAATTATTACAATTGTAGTTCAAATTAACTCAGTTAAAATAAAATAATTTCTTTGAGCAAAATCCCCTTTAGAATAAACAAAGAACCCTAATTAGTGATAATAAAAAAAACCCAGAACCCTATCTTCTTAGGTCTTTTGTTTGGTACAAATCGGGTATCATCTGCACGCAACTGTAGAGACTAATCCCTCGAGCCGGGTAGGACCACAACGAGCGACAACTCTCTCATTCAAGAGATTTAACACTCCTGCATGCTCAAAGCTCGATTAAAACTCAGGACCTTTGTTAAGCTGGAACAGACCCCTACCATCTCATCCAAGTGCTCTTGAGTAATATCTTAGGTCTTTTTAATTAAACTAACCATTAAGTGCAATAATTTATTTGAGCATACAACCATGAAGTCTAGCTAGGTGTTTGATCAGTTTACACATATTGGAGGTCCAGCTAGGTGTAGACGTAGTTTTATGCTCATTTGGCATTCAGTTCTGTTGGTATTTGGGACTTGAGAAACAAATGCATTTTCTCCGGAGGTACACCTGATTTCAAGAGCTCTTTTGACCGGATCTTATCCCTATCTTGGCGAAGGTTCTTGGATAGGGGTAAGTCTTCCTCCGGTCTTTTTTATGAGTGGTTCGTTAACCCTGCTGATTGTATATCTAGGATGTAGTCTTTCTTTGTGGATCCTACTTGTGTGGGGACATCTTTTCGTTGGTTGTATTCAATTGAGTACCACTACTGCTCAGTTGTTGTTTCTCATATTATTATATATAGTATATGTTTTCCTTTCAAAAAAAAAATACACCAAAGAAGTCCTATTCCTATTTCGTATTTTTTCCTCTCTACTTGCAAAATAGAAAACTAAGTAAATTATAAGTTAAAATTGAATATTAATGATTTTTTTTGTGTGCAAAGCTGCCCATGTCAGAAATACCCTTTGGGTGCATTTGATTTGCTAAAAAATAGGGGTTTGGACTTTGGACGGGACAACTCTAGTTGTACACTATTTGATTTGAAAAATTATTCACGGTACTCGATAGCACTGGGGAATGGACTGGACAAAAACCCAAATTTCTGTCCCTCACAAAACAACGGTACAACTTATTTCTGTGCCACAATACAACTTTCTGTCCACCCAAAAAATGACAAAAATACTTTTTTGCATTTTATACTCAAAACTTTTCCTCTATCTCTCTTCTCCGTCTTCTCTCTCCTCTACTTTCTCTCCCTGTTATCCCTCTCTTCTCTATCTTCTCTCTCTCTCAACATCTCATTTGTTTTCTATATAACTTCTCATATTAGTACTCCTCTCTCTGTCTCTCTCTCTCTCATCTATCCTCTCCGGCCTCTCTCCTATCTCATTGTTATCTCTCCTTTCTCCCTCCCTTTCTCTCCCTCCCACCACTTTTCTATATATCTTCTCATATCACGACATCTCTTTCCCTCTCTCATCCTCCAAAGATAAAATCTGCTCAACAAATGAATTGGAGATTAGTTTTTTATAAGGGTCCAAAGAACTCAAGTCATAAATAGGAATATTTTAATATACACACTCGGCCCAAATATCTCTAATAAAAGTGGGTTTCCAAAAAAGAAAGGGCTCCATTTTCCATTTCTTCATTGTACTTTTAGGAGTGTTATTATCATTATTCCTCTTGTTAGTTTTTTTTTTTGGTGACTAGGCGAGCCGACGAAGACATAAGCCCCGAACCCTGCAGTATCCCAACGTGGACAACGAAGGACTAATCTGCAGTCGGGCCGTCATCGACAACCCTGACCAACGGAAATTTGCTCCAACCGGGAATCGAACTGGGGAGCATACCCAGCCGACCCCCAGCGGGACTCAATGGGGGACAAACCCACCAATTGAGCCAACCCCGTTGGTTTATTCCTCTTGTTAGTTGTTAGTTTCAAATTTGGAGGAAACTATTTTTGCCTTATTTTAAGAAAAAGCTCCTTGTAGACAAAAAAAAAACTCCTTGACCTCAAAAAAAAGCTCCTTGCCTTTTCATATTTTCCTCCGATGTTTCACATTTATGGACATTAAGGGTTTTCAAATTCAAACTAACCCAAACAAAAACCAAAAACCGATCAAACCAAATGAAAAAATGGAAAAAAATTGCTTTTTTTTGGATGTGTTTGGGTCTTTATTTGATCAACCGATTTGGTTCAGATGACGGTTCTTTTTCTTGGAACCAAATCAAACCGCATCGTATTATATTATTAAAATATCTATTTAATTTAGTCACACTTACACACGTGTTGTCTTAGTCTCACACGCAATATTACGGCTTACCTAGTCACTCCCGGGTGCACAAATACCAAAAATTGATATTATTACAAACTAAAACTACAGTTCAATCTTATTTTCAATTCAATGCTACTATATTGTTTACTACATATATGATTTAGTGTTGTAAGTTGTTGTTTCTGCACATTTGCATATTAAGTTTTATATGCAGCTTCTATTTTAATGTTATTACATTTTAAGTTTAGTACTTTATATGTGAGTAAAATAATAATTACATTATTAGTTTTTTAATATTTATATTTATAATTAAATTAATTAATTTCTCTTTAGATCTAATTTTGATTTTTGTCTTGTAAAAAGCAGAACCAATCCAAATTGTATTAGTTTTCAGATTGGATTGGTTCAAACTTTTTAAGGAAGTCAACCAAACTAAAAACCAAATTGCGTTTATTTATACATTGCAATTCAGATGACTTGAGTTCAAACTGAACAAACTGCACCACAAACACCCTAATGGGCATATTAAAAGTGGTCAAAAGAACTATATTAGGTTCTTAAAATTGTTAGGCTGAACCATACGGTTCCGTTATTCTTGTCAAAAGGAAAGTGATTGGGCAGCGTAGGCCATCAAATGTGGCTGTCATTCCTGGTCCATGTCTAATTTAGTGGTTTGAGCTTGATTAAGAACTTATCCTATTTATGACAACATCTTTTTCTTCTAATTTAGATATTAAATATTTGACAACTCAATGAGTATGAAGAAACCACAGAATATCAATATTTTTGACACTAGTATATAATAACTTGTGTGTCATGTAGTTGGACAGTATAAGTTAACTTTTAAAATTTTGTTTAAAGCCATTGATGTTTTTATGTAAAATATTCTTTTTGTATGAGAAATTATACACTACAAATTCATTCACGAGTTGTACACATCACATGTCCATGTCACTAGATCAAAAAGCCACACAATACTTTAATAAAAAGGTGGCGTCCACTTCCGCCATTTTTCTAATCTGAACGGCTATAAATCGAAGGTGCAGATGAGTCATAATCTGGACGGCTAACAAGCCACAAGATTGCGGCTCCCATTTTTAGTAGAAATAACTGAAGTCAACACACATCAAATATAATCGGAAGGCTAAGAACTATTGTTAGGCATTCTGATTAATCTCGATGGTCTAGGATCAACGAAATTGCGGCTTTCTATATAGGAAAAAAATGGAAGTTAATCTGGCAGTAATAATGACACTCATAATCAGTATCAACACATTCAAAACAAATATTAAACTGTAGGCTAATATTGTGGATCCAAGTAATGAATACCATCCTAATTTTGTGGATCCAATTTTATCAACTTACTGCTAATCAAAAACAAAATTTATCACCTTCCTACTTCTTCTCTTCCTGCTGCCGCCGCCCTTCATCGCCGCCGCAAACTCTGCCGTCCCCGAAGAAGATCCCGTTCACGGCAGGACATAGCAAGACCCATATCGTTGGACGAAGACCCACAACTGTTGGAACATCTCAACCGTGAAAACAGTTACGTCGACGCTTTCATGGCCGATACCCTCAAACTCCGGGCCGAGCTTTCTTCAATAATGAAAGCACGATTACCTCCCACCATTTCCACTCCCCCTAAGCGTTGAGGACCCTGGTTGGTTCTTCCCCCTTTCTTAAACCCTAATTATGTATACTATAATTCAAATGTACATTTTGTCTTCAAAATCTTAACGACGTTAATTTAAGACAATTTCACATTTTCACCAATGAAATGCTTATTTTTGAAAACTCATTTGAATATCTACTTTACTAAAAATGGATAATCTGGAACTAAATGTAAATTGAACTATACACTTGATGGTGAATGGGAAGATAATTGGAGCATTCATTGTATAGTTTTTTTTGCGCCTTGGTTTATTTTAGGTTTTAATTGAATCTGAATTTTAATGTTCTGTTGTCAGTATGTTACCTCCTTTGATTACATTTTCATTTGGCTATATTTAGTGTACTGAGTACATTAAGTGAATTTGAAATTTTAAATAATCCCACCTTTTATGGGGTAGCTTTGTCATTAAGTGGAGGCATAGCTTTGTCATTTTTTGTAGGTACTAAGCATGAAGTAGGAAATAGAAAGTGACAGAGTGTGAATTTTTCTGCTGCCAAGAACTTAATTTTCTACTGTCATGAACTTTATGGTGTGCTAAAATAGTATGCTAGGAATTTATTAAGAGTGTATTTTGCTTTCTCCAAATGCTAACGTGAAGATCATTTGAATGTGGATTTGTTTATCAGTAAATTATGCCTCCACTTAATATTAAGCAATCAAATTTTGATCCTTTTTAATGTTGTAAATAGCACCCTTATAGTTTTTCTATGGGAATTTGATATATATCAATTAATGTATAAAGTTATTTCTTAAAGAGCAACATCATCAAATATATATCATATGATGTAATTAACGAGTATAGTTTCAAATTTATCTTTGTTCATCAAATGTCCTTAGTTGATGTAACTGTCAGCAACACCTTTACCTGAAAATGCTGATAATCAATGGTGTTGAAGTCATTGATGCGGATAGACCTCTATTTGCTAATTATCATTAGAGTTATCTTATGTCTTATCTTTATTTCATATCTAAAATTATTTATGTTTCTACATTGTGATGTGTATGGATTATGAATCTTTGAACATCTAATTTCATCATCAATCCTATGTGTATGTATTATGTTTGTGGATTAACGTGTTCAGTGATTCCAGATTTAAGGCATAATTGTGTAGTCCTGCCTGTGGATGGGGATTATATGTGCACTCATTGTTCAAGTATTTTGTCTATTGATACGTACTGATTGGGATAAAGAGAGGTGAACTTCGCCATTTTTCCTAATTATTTTCATCATTTCATTAAATTGTGAAAGGACATGGACAACAACTTGGGAATGTGGGGTAGAAGACCAAATAATTTTCATATTTTGGCCTGGATTACAGAACGATATATTGAGGAGTGACATTAAAAGAAGCTAGGTGTCCTTCAAATGAATGAGTGACATTAAATGAAGGACACCTAGCTTATTTTAGTGTCACTCCTCAATATATCGTTCTGTAATCCAGGACAAAATATGAAAATTATTTGGCTTCTACCCCACATTCCCAAGTTGTTGTCCATGTCCTTTCACATTTTAATGAAATCATGAAAATAATTAGGAAAAATGGCGAAGTTCACCTCTTTATCCCAATCATTATGTATCATTAGACAAAATACTTGAACAATGAGTGCACATATAATCCCCAACCACAGGCAGGACTTCACAATTATGCCATAAATCTGCGATCACTGAACACGTTAATCCACAAACATAATACATACACATAGAATTGATGATGAAATTAGATGTCCGAAGATTCATAATCCATACACATCACATGGTAGAAACATAAATAATTTTAGAGATGAAATAAAGATATATAAGACACAAGATAACTCTAATGATAATTATCAAATACAGGTCTATCCGCATCAATGACTTCAACACAATGGATTATCAGCATTTGCAGGTAAAGGTGTTGCTGACAGTTACATCAACTAAGGACATTTGATGAACAAAGATAAAGCTGAAACTATATTTATTAATTACATCATATGATATATATTTAATTACATCATATGATAAAGTTGCTCTCTAAGAAATAACTTTATACTCTAATTGATATATATCAAATTCCCATAAAAAAACTATAAGGGTGCTATTTGCAACATTAAAAAGGATCACAATTTGATTGCTTGATACTAAGTGGAGGCATAATTTATTGATAAACAAATCCACATTCAAATGATCTTCACATTAGCATTTGGAGAAAGAAAAATACACTCTTAATCAATTCCTAGCATACTATTTTAGCACACCATAAAGTTCATGACAGCAGAAAATTAAGTTCATGGCAGCAGAAAAATTCACACCCTATCTATTTCCTACTTCATGCTTAGTACCTGCAAAAAATAACAAAACTATGCCTCCAATTAACGACAAAGCTACCCCTTAAGAGGTGGGATTATTTAAAATTTCAAATTCGCTTAATGTACGTAGAATACTACATATAGCCAAATGAAAATGTTAAAACCTAAAATAAACCAAGGTGCAAAAAAACTGTATAATGCTCCAATTATTTTCCCCCTCACCATCAAGTTTATAGTTCAATTTACATTTAGTTCCAGATTATCCATTTTCAGTAAATTAAATATTCAAATGAGTTTTCCAAAATAAGCATTTCATTAGTGAAAATGTGAAACAGTCTTAAATTAACGTCATTAAGGTTTTGAAGACAAAATGTACATTTCAATTATAGTACTATACATAATTAGGGTTTAAGAAAGAGGGAAGAACCAACCAGGGTCCCCAACGCTCAGGGGGAGCGGAAATGGTGGGTGGTAATCGTGCTTTCATTTCGGAAGAAAGCTCAAACTGGAGTTTGAGGGTATCGGCCATGAAAGCGTCGACGTAGCTGTTTTCGCGGTTGAGATGTACCAATAGTTGTGGGTCTTCGGTGTTGGACATCCAGCAATATGGGTCTTGCTATGTCCTGCCGTGAACTAACACCGTGCACGGGATCGGGGACGGTGGAGTTTGCGGCGGCGATGAAGGGCGGCGACAGCAGGAAGAGAAGAAGTAGGAAGGTGATAATTTTTGTTTTGATAAGCAAGGTGATAAAATTGGATCCACAAATTAGTTTGGTATTCATTTCTTGGATCCACAATATTAGCCCGCTGTTTAATATTTGCTTTGAATGTTGATACTGATTATGAGTGTCGTTATTACTGCCAGATTAACTTCCGTTTTTTTCCTATAAAGAAAGCCGCAATTTTGTTGATCCTGGACCGTCTAGATTAATTAGAATGCCTAACAATTGTTCTTAGCCGTTCCGATTATATTTGATGTGTGTTGACTTCAGTTATTTCTCCTAAAAATGGGAGCCGCAATCTTGTGGCTTGTTAGCCGTCCAGATTGTGTCTCAGCTGCAACTTCGATTTATAGCCGTTCAGATTAGAAAAATGGCTGAAGTGGATGCCACCTATATATTAAAGTATTGTGTGGCTTTTTGAGTGACATGGACATGTGATGTGTACAACTCCTGCATGTATATAATAATGATACCGATAATGATATAGATGAAATTCCATGCGAAGATAAAATAATTTAAAATTACGCATATAACAAGAACCTGTATACCCGTGCAGTGCACGGGACATACATACTAGTGTATATATCTTTATCTTTATTATATATAACCACGAATCCACGTCACATATTCACTAAAAATAGTCAACAGCCAACTCAATTCCACATAAGCATCCCAATTCCACGCGTGCGCCAGCTGTGTCAAGAGAATCCCTCATTAATCCTAATCACCAGCACTTATATTCCCAGCCATTGGATTACATAACCTGACAATACAATCAAAGGTTTCAACATTAAGAAGTAATCAACGGTCCATATTGAAATGGATTTCGGCGCTGCCATTGCTCACCAAGGGGACATGGAAACCTGGCTGTTTATTGCAATTCAATTCCCCTTTTAAGGCAATTGATCATGATTGATTTTTAAAAAAAATGGTCAACAGCCTGAGTAAAATGTGCAATATATGTTAAAGGCAAAATGTAGTATCTGTTAAAATGTGGCTGTGTTTTACCAAAGAAAAAAAAACGTGGCTGTTTATTGCAATTCAATTCAATAATAAAGGCAATTGATCATGTTTGCTTTTTTTTTTTTAAAAAAAAAGGTCATCAGCTTGAGTAATTTTGGGTGCCTGTGTAGTTTTATATTTAATCACCAGCCTACAGGTATTTTTTCGGTTCTAAAAATATTTTACTAATCCTTTCTTACACTACTACATCCTGCCATGTCATACTCAATCTTCATCTTCTTTTTTTTCCTAATATACTCGCATGTGGCAACTATGGAACTTCCCCGTTCATACTTTGGTGATTTCTTCCAGTATTATGAATATATGAACATTGGTAATTTGAAGAATGCTGATCAACCAGAGATAATTTAATCACATTTGGAGCATACTGATCAAAAAAATCACAGTTGAAGCATTTAAGTGTCGATATTCTGTTTAGGTAAATTATTTCATTATCAAACTTTTAAAACACGATTCGTTTATAGGATACGGATCTATGATATAAATCGATACAATGACGTGTTTAGGAAATTATATCTGTTCACTTAGTTCCTAAATTCGACCCTTTTAGCTTAAATCACATTTTGAAAGGAGACTTCGTTGTTACTACTTTTATAAAATAATATTTATGTGATCTCTTTTAAGCCATCCACTCATTGTACGTCACAATTACAAATTATATTAAAGTTTTGATCTCCTGTTTGATTGGAACCTTTATGGTGGTATTTGTTTGAAAATAAAATTATTGGTTTTAAACGTGGACTTCATGTTGTTACATATCAATGTCTGTGAATAAAGTTTCTGATTTTATAGTACTTTAGCATAAATTGAGGGGTTAATTATCTAGATTTCGGCCAGTTGCTACATTTGTATCCTTTAGCATGTCAATGCTAAAGTTTTAACACCAAGCGGCTAACATAGGAATCCCGGTGCCTATTACGTATCAGTAGAATCTCATGATTCTCGGTAACCAATTGGTGATATCAGAGTGTGGGATTACTAACATGATACGTTTTGCAATCGAGAAGTGAGAAAGCTTGATTTTCATGTGAATTGTTGACATGGTGCATCCCTTAAATTCGTAAATTTTGCTCACTTTATTTCGTCATTTACTTTCCTCCTAGGAAGCACCTTACGCTGTGATTTCGCATATCATTGGCATCCTTTCCAGCACTGGTAGTAACCTTTGAACCTTTATTTGTTGCTATTGTTAACATCAATTGAACACCACATATATATAAATCTAAAAACATCCTTTTCGTGCAGTGAAGGAATTGATCTCATTGGTGAAGATCATACTGGGAGGGCGATATTCTCCCTTAGAGGTGACGCGGCAATGCACCTTTATGAACAACACCTGCGTACTTACGAAATCAATGAAGAGGTAAATACATTGGATCAACATCCAAGAATTTGGTTTAACCGCATGTTTCAGTGTGTATCAGTATGATGTAAATTCTGGTTTACTTTATCTTTCAGATTTTGGACCCGTATGCACTTAATAATCGTTGGTTCCGAAAATGTGTTTTCAAGATCAGTCCATTCACTATTGACAAGATCTGCATGAGGCCAGACATTGTAGATGACTTTGGAATTTTCATCGTTGGCGAAGAGGTATATTGGTCATTATCTTACTCATTGGGTAATTTAGGTAGCAAGACATTGATGACATTCATTTCATACCAATCCTTACTATCTATTACATGCCTTCAATGAACAGGAATACCAATGCTATGAAGAAGCATGGTGAGCTACTGCTCCATTGTCACCTTGGTATGGGAACCAACAGTCTATTGTAGGATCTACAATGTAGGGAGACCAAAATTACCAAATTATGTCACAGTTAATTCAAGCACTAAAATAAGTGTCTATAATTGTTTAGAATATAGAATTTTGATATATCCAATACAAACATATAGACACTTGGACATATATATAAACCCCGTTGTACAAAGAAACGCATCTGCATCACATGAAACGATTGAAAGCGAAAACTAAATATTTAATAAAAACCTGATCAACAAATCAAAATGTTATGTTCATTTGACATGTTTGCAAATGCAGTATATGAGTCAAACATACTAGTATATATATATATATATATATATATATATATATATATATATATATATATATATATATATATATATATATATATATATATATATATATATGGGGATGACTCTGGTGAGAACACTTGGTTATTGTGAGAACATGAGAACATTTAATCATAACCAGTCAAATTAAAGTTAACGGTTCAGATTATGTAATTAATTACAAGATCTACCATGATCTTTAATTAAAAAGGAAACAATCGCATCACGAGATCTTGTAATTAATGACATAATCTGAACCGTTAATTTTAATCTAACGATTATTATTTAATATTCTCATGTTCTCACAAAACGAATAGATTGGTCCTCTTTATTATCGATTAAAAATTTGGGAAGTTTTTTATCAAACACTCCACACTACTCTTCCGCCCTCCTCAAATTTGTGAAAAGTTTAAAATACCCCTAAAACATAAAAAATTTCCATCTATTTTCGTTTCATCATTTTTTTCTACGTTTTCAATAGGTTCGGTACCATAATACCGAACCAGATTCGGTACCATAGTACTGGGTATATAATTTTTTTCACGCTCCAAGTGCGGTACCAGGATACCATGTATGTTAATTCTCCGTACTTTGGTACCGTATCGGTGCAATATCTTGGTATCGTACTTGAAGTGCATTGTGTTGAATCATTCTCGACAGATATTTTCTATGTTTAATGGCTTAAATTCCACCGACAGTTTTGATCACCAGATAGAATTTCAACAACATAGATTCCAACGACAATCTTGATCAACGACTTATTTTTAGTCCTTTGATTGAGTCATTGGAATGTCTGTTCTCTGTGTTAGAAAAAGAAGTGTGTGACATTTGCTGTGATGAATGTGTTTCAACGAAAAGAATTTCAAAGGTCAAGATTCATCATAAATAGTTTTGATTGAGGACTCCCTCTCAATGGTACCCGCTATAAATAGGCACACTTAACTCTATTTCTTTCCACTAACTTCCACCAACATCTTTCCGTTAGTAAACAATTGATTTTTCAGACACACCACCCTCTCAATTGGACACTTTTCCAACCCATTTCTAAATGCAAAATGATTTTTGTAAAATACTCTTTTTGCCTTTTTAAAAACATGGCCATATTTTTTTTTTCTTTTTGAATCTTCTTTCCAAATCGCAATCAGGGAAATGCAAAGTTATGAAGCATGATGGCAAACTAACACATACTGAAAGTTCAACAAAATGTTTCATAAATATCGCTCTAAGGCAACTCATGTTTACAAAGAAGGTACAACTTGAAAACACAAATACATTTAATGAAGACTATTACATCATGAACAAAAACCTCCTATGTTAGGCCCAACTTATACCATTGATGTACTCTCAACAGATACTCACATCGAGTAATATATCAGTAGGGTACACCAAAGCCAACATACTTCTATAGCTGATCAGTAACACAAGTGTCCAAAACATAGAGTGACTGTAGATGAAATGTCACACATCCACACGATAACAAATCCTCAACAATCTGACAGTAATCTCCACCCACAGTTCTAGCCCATCTCTTAGTGTTGTCGCCACTACGAAAAATAGGGTTGGGTAACATCCATAGAATCGGAGTACCACAAGCAAGGGTCATCTTCAAATCAATGTATAATAACAACAATCTATACACCACATGCAATATCTAATATATATAAATACACGCTGCATATGTAGACCAAAATATTTCAAAATACGAATTCATTTCAATACATGAAATCACGTGTGCACACAATTGCACTCCCTTTTTAGAGGAATAGAATGCTAGGACAACCCACTACCATCGGATACCCACTAACATCGAATACTGGGCCAACCCACCAATATAATCCGGTCCAAGGGAGGCCGAGATACTAGGACAACCCACTAGTTCCCAAAACACTGGGACAACCCACCAGATCTTTACCAAAATCCAATGTAGGATGCATGCCTCAATGCAATGATAAATCATAAATCAAACAATAGAATACGAGTTTATCATATAGCACCAATACAATAACAAATCACAACAACCACACATAGTATTCTCTTTTCCGCTCCCCCCCCCCACCATCTCATATTTAGTGAATAAATCTTCATAAGGAACAAGGTGTTTTCCCCTTCCTACCAAGCGCTTCTTGATCCTAGCTTCCATTCCTTCAAGCTTCTCAACATAGACTTCATCTTCTTCATTGCTTGTCACCCCCAATTTCTCTTTTGCATACCTCCACATTTTTTCAGCAACCATTCTTTCCAACCTTGCCACAAATCGACTATTACCCATAGCGATACCTGAATCACCAACTAAGCCCACACTCACAGCCACACCACCAGAGGCCGCCTGATTAGAGGTTGAAACGGCCACCTCCATCGAATTACGAACTACACCTGCATAGGTCAGGTGTTCAGGACACCAAGGTGTGGAACCCGATTGGCTAAGATCCACCTCAACCATGCTGGGCTCCGGATTCACATCTATACTCCTTTTGGGCGTCGTGGCAACATGGGCCTTTTTGGCACTTTTTACTTTTCTACCAGAAGCCTTTTTCTTGCCACCTTTCTTTTTTGGATTCTTCTTTCCTGTGCACACCCCTAAATTACTTGTGCCACCTATCTCAAAAATACCTCCAAAAGGGCCCCTCTCGGCATTAACTTCTGGTTGGGCCCCATCTGGCTTTTCAACTCCACACTCCACTGCTCTGTCTTCATTTACACGCCCCACTACTGTTTTTTGTTTCTTTCTCTCTCCCACCACACCACATTTTCCCCCACCAATCAAATTGACTTTCTTTGAATTTTTAGGGAACGTGGGGGACATTTCACAGCACACATCATCATTATCCATCCTAGGACTAGGGCGCAGACTTTCCTCGGGAACCATCACTACCTCGATCCCACCTGTTGGGATTCCCTCTGAAAACCTTTCTCCTCCTACACCGTCTACCGGAGGCACCACCAGACTTACACCTTCACTACAAGAAAAGCTTGTTTTAGCCACCAGCAATTGCCACGGAGCTTATTCCGTCAGTAATTTGCCACGGATTTGCGACGGCATGAGTAAAAAATAGAGGCGCAAAATTTCCCGCTGGTGTTTGCCACAGGTTTGCCACGGACATGTGAAAGGACAGACATTTGCCACGGAGATGCCGTGGCAAATCTGTGGCAACCCATTTGTCAAAATAAAAAGAGCCCGATACATGAAATCAGAAAGTTCAGAACGTCTCTTCCTTTCACTCTCCACCTTCGTTCTCCCTCCGACCTTCTCCCTCCGCCCTCCTCTCCGACCTTCTCCCTCCGCCCTCCTTCGATCGTTCTCACGCTCACTCTCCACCTTTCACTCTCCTCACCTCCGCCCTCCCTCAACCTCCACTGCACTCTCCTCACTCTCACTTCTCTCTCTCTCTCTCTCACACCAACAAACCCTAGACCCCTCATCTTCTCCACTCCAAAGCTTGCATCAATGGAACCCAACCTCAAAATCGTCATCCTCAGTTTGTGCGAAACCTAACAACCTCAGATTTAGAAGTGCCCGATACAAATCGCTCAACAAAGGTATTTCGCTTTCTCTATTTCTCATTTCTACTTCTTCAATATGGTATATTGTTTCCTCTGTTTCTCTTAAAGTGATTTTGGTTTTGTTTTGGTGTTCATAGGTTTATTGGTTTCCTCTCACTTCTCCTCTCACAACTCGGCTTCTTCTTTCACTTTCACAAAGACCGCATGACTTCTCTTTTTTGCGCGCAAGGAAGGCGCGTTTGTTTTTTTCGATTCCAACATTGCGAGTTAACATCATTTCACTTGTGAGTTTTATTGTATTCGTATTTGAAATAGGATTTTAGGGTTTTCTATTTTACAAACCGTTTGTCTCTACATTCAGTTTGTTTGTTTGTTTCTACGATACAATTTAACCTTTGTTTATGTCCATTTTGGTCTTAGTTTGATCAAATAGCTTGTGCTATATATCATCTGGTTCAAAAGAAATTGATCTTTGTCATGGCTTAAACTTACTTAGCCTCACCTTAGCAACACCATTGGATTAACTAATTTCTTTCTTCTTTGTTCTTGTTTATTAATGAGTTCTGTTTGTTTATTTATTGTTTATTAATGAGTGTTGCGTTAAAAACACACTTAGAGCAAGTGTACTCTTTCGCAGAAGTAGTATAAAAGATTATCGTATCCACAGGGATTAATTAGCAAGTACCAAACTAATAGAGATTATATATTGTTTAGACGAACAAATAGTTTGAGTGTTGTAGAAACTAAAATAAAAAACATAAATAGCAAGAACTAAAATACAAGTTAAATAAATGGTGAGAGGCGCAGGATCACGGTTTCACTTGCAAGCTTTGATTCCCCTATGTCTAACCCTACCTGAATTCCCTTATTTTACTTAATTACCAATCCCTTTACTAAAACTATTAATCCGTTTGGTCATTCGCGATTAATATTCTTTTTCCTAAATTAACTCTCGTTTGGTCATGCAAGAATTTAAATTCAGGAAAAGCATAAAGAGCAAAAAGGTTGAATGATTGGAAGACTAAATTATGGTTTGGTCATGCCCTAATTATAGCCCCAATTATCCTATAGGTCCACCAACTAATTGCAGTACGGTCGTTGATCAACTAATTGATTATAAACATGCAAAGGGTAGCTAATCCTAATCATGTGATAAAAACAATAGGACAATATCAATTAAAATAAAAACAGGAATTCAAACTAGATATTAGAACATAAAAAGGTCTCTAATCATGCAAGATTCACCTAAGACCCTAGAAGAAGATTTAGGTATCCATAAGTATCAAGAACAATAAAATAGAAATTAGAGTCATGAATTACAGAGATAAAAATAACCCGAAAATTAGAGAAATTATTATTCTGAGTCCTCAGTCACTTTTTTCTGCTCCAGAGCTCTCTCACGGTGTTAAAAACGGTATCCAAAATCTTCCTCTCTCACGGTCTCGCTGCCGTCTTGATATCTCCTTTAGCTGTGCGGCTCCTCTCCTCCTTCTTCAAATCACGTTTACTTTCTTTTATTCTCTCCTAGGGTTGCGTGTTCCTTTCCTTCAACTCATGGGCTGGATTCTTTATATAATTGGGCCTTGAAGACTTAGCTTAATTCTTTATTTTCTTTCTTCAACCTCCCCTTATATATATTAACAATATAAACTATTTCCTTTCTTTTTATATTTTCTTTCTTTCTGCAAAAATATAATAAATTAAGTTAGTGATTTATATAATTGCTAATAATTACTCTAAAAAAAGAATCAAATGTATCTCTAAAAATGCACCAAATTAAAGTTTATCAACTCCCCCACACTAAACATTTGCATGTCCTCAAGCAAATTCTCTGGCTCAAAAAACTTTTCAAATAAGTAATAGAGATAGCCAAATAAGGAACCCAAAGTTAGAAGCACAATGACAGACAATAGATAATATAACACATATGAGGAGTCAAAAGGTTGCCCAATTAGAGGCTCATGTCTCTGAAGAATACATTTCTGTGAACAATGACACTAACTCACATTCTCTCTAAGTGTTTAGGGACTTGGGAAAGTATACACTCAAGTTTCAACAAAATGCACATTACCATAAGCTTGTAATTTGACCAAATCTCCACTAAATAGTTCACATGCATGCAAAAGATGGGTTTTCATGGGTTGTAATGGGGCTAAGGTGAATTCATGCAAGGTAGGAAATAAAAAGAGAGGGGTAAACAAGGGGCTAAAAAGAACAAAAAAACAAATAGTAACCCTTGAAACCAAATATGGAGCTCCTATCTATTTTACAATTTTTATCCAAACTCCAAATTAATATCACTTTCATTCTTCACTCTTTTTCTATTGAATCAGATCTCTTTGATTTACCTTTTCTCTTGAGTAGACTTTTTTTTTTTTTTTTGGATTTGCCCTTTGGCTCTTTCATTCTTTTGATGTGTCTTTTCCTCCTTCTTGCTTTTTTTTTTTCAAATTATCTTTCTATATATTTTTTTTAGGAGGAAAAGGTAAGTACATGAAAACTTTTATTTTGTTTCCTTTGTAGGAAGATATTCTTATAAGCACATGATTCACTCATTTTTTTTTCAAGATAGACAACTAAAGTAGAGGACGAAATTTCAGTCCTGAAAATATAGACCACTAAAATATAGGACGTAATTGTAATTTCCAATAGTTGCTCCACATTCAATTTCAATTGGTTACCAAAAGAAAGAAATAGAAAAAATTATATCTGGGTACCAAAGAAAAAATATAACAAATAGGCTCAAAAGGGGCAAACTAAGGGATAAATTCAACAAACAACTCAGGGTCGAGAAAAATACCTAAATTCCCCAAATCTTTTTACATGATGCAAATCAATTTTCGCCTTGAAATGGTCAAAAGACAAATTCTAGAATGTAGCAAATTGGGAAACACACTCATAGAAAGAAAAGGGGTAAAAATTGATGATTTAGTATCAATCCCCTTATGAAGGCTCAGATCTCACATTTAGAAGCTAGTTCACAAAAAGTACTCAACAGACACAAATGCTAATTATCAGCTTCATAATGACAACCCCACAGTTACAATTAAGCACAAGTCTGTCAAGTAAGTTAATTATGGGATCCCTTAAAGACATAATCTCTATTTTTTTTTCAGTTTACGCATAATTCATGGAAAACAAGCCAGAAACATGCTATCAACATATTTAGTGGGTATGTGCATTAATAGAGACCAAATGACAAAATATACTCTCCTCCCCCACACTAGCATGAAGCATAGTCCTCAATGCAAAATATCAAATTGGCACAAAAAGAAATAAATGAGAGAGAGAGAGTAAGAGTGACTTCCCTGAGAGAGCTTGCAATCTGAACTTATTCCTAAAAACAAAACAAAAACAAAAGCAAAATAAAAATAACTGAAAATAAAACACAGGTTGCCTCCTGCGAAGTGCTTGTTTAACGTCATGAGCCTGACGATAGTTGGTGCTCAATCAGGTGGCTCTCCAAGAGCAAATTTTACATCTAACGCAGTGCACATTCTTAGTTTTCTAACCATGTGGTTGACATTGTTTTTTCTTTTTCTATGTGGTGGTTGAAATTCAAAGGATTGTGGAATATTTGTTTTGTCTCCATCCACCACTATGCTAGGATCCTGCAAAATAAGAATTTTTTCTGAAAGGTCCTGCATCTTTAAATCACTAACAATGTTAGTTTCAACCACATCATCAAAATAAGGAGAGGTTAAAGAAGATAAATTTTCGTTGGAATTTAAAATTTTAATAACATCGTCTTCTTTACCACTCCGTAAAGTTACCTTTCCCTTATTAACCTCAATTACAGCATCACCAATGGTTAAAACAACTTGCCCAAAAATTGGGGCTTTCTCCTCTTTCTCCAACTCATGAACCAATGGGGCTTTCTCCTCTTCCTCCAATTCATGAACCAATGGATGTTTCTCATTCTCCTCGCAACCGCTCTTATCAGTATCATCTTTTATTTCAATATAACTTCCTTCAGTAGGAGCTATTATTTTGATTTGACTCCCTTTAGTAGGGGTCTCTTCATCTTTCTCGAGAGCTTCTTCCTCTATATTATCTTCCACGGAGAACTCTTCATCACTCCTAAGAATATTATCTTTGTATTGCTCAGTTTGTGAATAAGGAGTTTCTTGGACCTCTTGAGATAACATAGCAATGATACTTGATAGTTGAGCATTCAAGCTTCTAAATTTGTTGTTAATGGTTCCAAGTTGGCCCTCCATGCGGTCAAACTTTGCATTTATCTGCTCAAATACATCATTGGTGTAAGGTATCTCCTCCTCTTGTCTTTGCACGTGAAGTGTCTCATGATTATCCCAATGGGAGGAATAAGGAGGTGGCTCGTAGTCATCCCAATTATACAAATAAGGGTCATAAGGAGGAGGAGAAATCAGGATTTGGCATTGAGGCATATACCAATATGACTTCTCCAAATTCCTTTGTGTCTCTGCCTCTCTAATATAATCTCCAAGAGTCTTAACCATGATTTATACTTTTATCTGCAAAACAGGTGAACTGCAACGAGCTCTTGGGAAAGTGTTAACAAATTTTTTTTTTGTATTTTTTTTTTGTATTTTTTTTTCAATAAAAAATAAAAATAAAAAACTAAAGCATAAAAAAAATGTCTAAAGCAATAAAAATCTTTTTCGTTTAATATTGCTAAATTAATCCCCGGCAACGGCGCCAAAAACTTGTTGCGTTAAAAACACACTTAGAGCAAGTGTACTCTTTCGCAGAAGTAGTATAAAAGATTATCGTATCCACAGGGATTAATTAGCAAGTACCAAACTAATAGAGATTATATATTGTTTAGACGAACAAATAGTTTGAGTGTTGTAGAAACTAAAATAAAAAACATAAATAGCAAGAACTAAAATACAAGTTAAATAAATGGTGAGAGGCCTAGGATCACGGTTTCACTTGCAAGCTTTGATTCCCCTATGTCTAACCCTACCTGAATTCCCTTATTTTACTTAATTACCAATCCCTTTACTAAAACTATTAATCCGTTTGGTCATTCGCGATTAATATTCTTTTTCCTAAATTAACTCTCGTTTGGTCATGCAAGAATTTAAATTCAGGAAAAGCATAAAGAGCAAAAAGGTTGAATGATTGGAAGACTAAATTATGGTTTGGTCATGCCCTAATTATAGCCCCAATTATCCTATAGGTCCACCAACTAATTGCAGTACGGTCGTTGATCAACTAATTGATTATAAACATGCAAAGGGTAGCTAATCCTAATCATGTGATAAAAACAATAGGACAATATCAATTAAAATAAAAACAGGAATTCAAACTAGATATTAGAACATAAAAAGGTCTCTAATCATGCAAGATTCACCTAAGACCCTAGAAGAAGATTTAGGTATCCATAAGTATCAAGAACAATAAAATAGAAATTAGAGTCATGAATTACAGAGATAAAAATAACCCGAAAATTAGAGAAATTATTATTCTGAGTCCTCAGTCACTTTTTTCTGCTCCAGAGCTCTCTCACGGTGTTAAAAACGGTATCCAAAATCTTCCTCTCTCACGGTCTCGCTGCCGTCTTGATATCTCCTTTAGCTGTGCGGCTCCTCTCCTCCTTCTTCAAATCACGTTTACTTTCTTTTATTCTCTCCTAGGGTTGCGTGTTCCTTTCCTTCAACTCATGGGCTGGATTCTTTATATAATTGGGCCTTGAAGACTTAGCTTAATTCTTTATTTTCTTTCTTCAACCTCCCCTTATATATATTAACAATATAAACTATTTCCTTTCTTTTTATATTTTCTTTCTTTCTGCAAAAATATAATAAATTAAGTTAGTGATTTATATAATTGCTAATAATTACTCTAAAAAAAGACTCAAATGTATCTCTAAAAATGCACCAAATTAAAGTTTATCAATGAGTTCTGTTTGATTAGTTATTAGGGGTTTGAAAGAGAGATTCGATGAGGCAGCAAGGATGAATGATGTGAAAGTTGTAGTTTTTACTGGTAATGTTTATTTAGATTTCACATATGCCATGCTTTTGTTTATGATGACAATGGCTTTGTTTTATACAATCATTACCATTCTAAGTATGAAATTTTGCAATTGTTCTATACTATCCCCTCTTACCTTGAATTCAGGCAAAGACGGGAGATTTTTGGTGGCTTTGACATCTGTGTTATGCAGAAGGTTCACAAAACTAGTAAGCTATATATCAGTTTAATTGTGTTAGATTAGATACCAATTTGTGTGTGTGTGTTGAGTTGTGGTTAAGTCTCCTATTAGTTATAAGCTTTTTTTGCTGGTTTTCTTGATAGGTGGCATCACACTTGTACCCGATGTTTCTGTGGAGCTAGTAGTCAACTCAATTGAAGGTATAACTAGACTTTAAGTTTAAGCCTACATAAGAGGAGAACTTGCCTTGATGTTGTTTTTAATGTGACTGTTGCAAGGACAATTTTAGTTCCAACGAAAATTATCAAGTTGTTATTTGCTTAATGAAATTCTCAAGTTAGGCTAATGAAACTTTCCTCACATCCATCATTTGAATGTCCTTGCTATCTTGAGTTATATTTTTTTTATTTGGACTATTTCAATTTTAGAGCTTTCCTCACATCCATCATTTGACTGAACAAGCTATCCATTGCTTTTGGTTTTGTACGGAATATCAGAATGCACATAGATTTTTGGTGAAGTGTGTTCAGCTATTTTAGTGATATGTGGAGTCTTTTATAGTGTATTCATTTTAAACCAACATAAATATTTACTTAAGAATCCTACTGTTAAGAATATTAATGATTTTTTCGATGAGAGTATTAAATAAGGTAACCTGAGTCTGCAAGTCGCTCTCCAGTCCGAGTGCTGTAGTATTGGAGTTATGCAGTCTTCTTTTGAGGTGATGTTTTTATGTTGATTACATGTCTCTTCATTACAGGTTTTAACTCTTCAATAATCACTTGAGATGAAGCCAGTAAGATGGATAAGTCATGGATAGCTCACACCTAATGATTTTTTGTGGATTTGATATTACTGCCAAGTCTTGGAGTAATGGGAGTGAATAGCAAAGATGATATATTGATATTACTTGCTTCAGCTTGGAGTCAGAAAAATGTAAATTCTGGATTGAAGGCATGAAGCATGTTATTGTTTCTTTAGCTATTTCAGATCTTCCCTGGCTGTGATGTATGGTACTTTTTTTACCAGTTTTATTTTCTTTCTAATCTAAAACTTTGTGATGATTTCTCAAGGTTGATGCTACTTGAAGAGAATCAAATTGCTTTTCACTCATAGGATGGTTTGATATTTTGATGGTGTGAAAGATTATTCTCGCCAACTTGCTGAGATGATAGGGCTAGGAAGTGACACAGAGCTTCCTCAACACAGTGTAAGTCTTCTATACACCATAATCCACCAATTGTTGTTCTTTGGGGAACCATAATGTTTTACAGTCGGTGTTTGTGTAAAATTCCTCTTTTCATTGTTTGTGGCTTAGTCATACAGATTCTAGATTCATTGTTGTTCTCGGTCAATACCAGTTTTCCTCCATACTTTGATCTCCTTCCTTAATCCCATGTTGTTCTTGTTTTTTATTTGAGCTATTTGAAGTGTTCTCTTGACCAAGTTGAGCTATTCAACTTGAAATCTTGCAATATTTGTTTCTTCGTAAAGCTAAATACAATGCTTTTATTCATAGAATCTCTATAGTCGATTATTCTTGGTTAGCATCACTTTTCTCCAAAATCGGACACTTTCTCTGCATATTTGGTATGTGCTTTGAAGTTATGACTTTCTTGCGTGACTTTACCAACATTTGAGTTTTACACTCAATATAAACATGACTTTTACTATTTTGGAAAGCTAACCTAAGGATTGTTTGTAATAGTGAAAATTTGAATTTTTGGTTCCTTTAGTGCAATGGCTACATATCAGCCTTTCCAACTTGACTTTATTTACTCCTTTGACTTTGATGATTGAAATTCAGTTTCCTACGGGCCTCACTATTGCAAATGCTCCTCTGCTACACTTGCTACTTGCAACTATTTGTTGTTTTACTCTGTGAATATGATTATTTTGGGATGTAAATATTATTATGTTGCTGAGATGGTTTGGGTTGGTCTCTATTTGATATTGTAGGCTAGGTATGAATTGGATGTTTGAATTTGTTGTCATGCCATGCAATTTTTCTTTTGTTTTCCCCCCTAAAGGATCATTGTGTGCTGGTTGGTTAATTGCTATTTGTTTAATATTATTGAGAAACTTTGAAAGTGATTGTTTATTTGTTCAATTTATTGAAGCATTTGGTTAGACTTTGATGTTGTGACCTCCTTTTGATTTCTTTAACAGAGGATTGTTTGATCTTTGACCACGTCTCTACAAAGAGGAATGTACTTGATCCTTACTTGTAGATGATTAGGGAAATTGTCAAATTCAAAGATGATGTTATAAGGCAAGTTGTTTCCACACTATGATGTAGCCACTGATTCTAGCAAATTCGGAATCCCTATTGCTCCTTCTTACAGGTTTGCTTTCACCATTTTTTACATTTCTTCACGTTATTATGTTAAATGGTAGCAAATTGTATATTTAGTAATAGTAACTTTGTATGAATTTGGCCTTCAAATGTATGTTTATTGAAGTTGTCATAAACTCCTATCATGGCGTTTTATGAAAACTAAAAGTGGTTGGGTATGATTATTATGTATGTTCATTGCTTTTTTTTTCTTTTAAGAAAAGCAATGAATTATTATTGTATGCTTATGTATGTATAATTATTCTCATGGTTTTGGATCCGAAAAAGTCACTTACACAACCCTTGTAGTCACAACTGTGTATACTTTATACAAGTGAGTCCACCTGAAGTTTGAGTGGGATTGCTTGGATTCACATGAAGCTCCTTGTATGGTTGTCCAAAGTTGTTTTTTCTGCCTTGTCTAAAACTTTTATTCACAAAATTACAGTTGAAGCTTTTAACTGTTTCATGCAGCATCTATGATTAACTGGAGTTTGTTGTCTATGGTTGATTTGATAGCATTCCTTATCATTCAGTACACTGCTCCTAGAAAAGGTGAGGTGCTTGCTCTAGTCTACTTGTTATCTTTTTTATGAACACGTGAGTTTTCTGCCTTTTTTTTATTTACACCTAAAAGATTTGGTGTCCTATTAGGAATTTAGAGAGGTATGCTCTAAATTTATGATTTTGTTTGTATCATTTCACCACTTGGTAGTGATTATCTTGTATTTTAGGCGCAAATATAATTATCTTTTCTTCATGACTTCAAATAGGATCTCGTTTCCATCAACAATCTTTGATATCATGGTCTGTTCTGTTCTTATATTATCCTCTTTGACGCTGCTCTCGCATGGCATATTTCATATTGTTTTGGCCATTGGGGGGGATCAGTGGAGTACTGCTGATGCTGGGTGGGCTCAACTAATTGGATTTATAAGGTAGATTTTTAGGTTTAACCTTTTTTGTATTATAAAGCTTGTTTCCTCGGTGCATCACCATTCTGAATCCACTGCAAATACTGTATAAAATGATTTTGCAGAGTGCAGTCTTGGAGGACTTTACCTGTAGAGTATTTTTTGGTCACACAAGTATTAGCAACCTTTCTTTCTCTAATTGAAATATATGGAAGTGGATGTGGTCAAGATGAATGGAGAGATTTTTATTCTGGGCATCTATGTCCTTCCGTTCTGCCGCTAGGTTCGTCATTAAACTTTTCTCGTAGCTCTGGAATAGGGTGTTGCTTATGGCTTCTCTATCTTTCACTCATGTTTATTTCAAGGGAGTTACCATTTCTGAAATGTATAGGGGTTTTTTTTTGCTTTCTGTTCTATATTTTTTCCCCATGTTTTGTATCAAAGAAGAAATTATTAAGTTGCATTATTATGTTTTTAACAAATAAAACCATGCAACTGAATAACAATACAAACTGATTTCCTTGTCTGTATCGAATAATCATAGATGGATGTTGATTTTTGGGTTGCAGGACCTCATCTCAAGGGCTTGTGCTGCTTAATGTTGCCTGCTATACAACTAATTGCTGGGATTAGTCATGCATCTTGGGTTTCTTTGCCTTTTTTCATTTGCAGCTGTCTATGGGGTGAGGATTGCATGGAGTCCATCCAAATAAAGATTTTGATTTCTATTGCATTTGTAATTGTGTAAATTGAAATAGATGATGATTTGGTTAGTTAATGACTATAAATATAAATTATGCAGCATATTTATATAAATATATGTGACATCTTTGATGTAAATAGATTTATTTTATTTAGCTAGCTTAATTTTATGCAGCATGTATATATGTTTGAAGATTTAATTTTTTTAAATTTTTTATTTTTTTGCGACGTGATTTGCCACTGATTTGCGATGAAATTTGCGGCGACTTTGCTACGGATATTTGCGACGGATTAGCGACGGATTTGCGGCGGAAACATTTGCCACGGAAATTCCGTGGCAAATGATTTGCGCGACAGCGTTTGCTGCCAATTTTTGTCGTGGCAAATGTTGTTTGCCACGGAAATTTATTGTACATTGCCGCGGAAATGTAAAGCCCGCAGCAAATCGATTTTCTTGTAGTGCTTCTTCTTCACCACCGATCACACCCAACTCTGTTTCACTAACCCATTCGTCTTCCACTACCGAAAAAAGATTGGGGCCTTCGTTGAAGAAATCATCAGTTCCAACAGAGCTATCCGACTCATATCCGGTCTTCACATCAACATTACCACAAGCTCCTTTACCTACAGGGTTGTCTAACCATTGTAGTGGACCGCACCACTCTTCTACCATTTTGATCTCATATGGTGACCCATTAATGTTAACTACCGTCAACATGTTAAATACATCATAAACCCTTGATCTAATTTTAATTCTTGCTACATCCATGGACTATTTCTTCCTTGTAGCTTCATCCACACCCAAGAAATCACCAAACATACGAGCCAATGAGGTAAAGAAATCCTCATTCCATGGGAGGTGATGAAAAAAAACAAGAAGATGGCCTGGGTGAAGTGGGTGAATATTTGCAAACCGAGAAATAAGGGAGGGCTGGGAATTAAGGATCTTAATGTGTTTAATCTATCACTTGTTGCTAAATGGAGGTGGAGATTATTAGAGGGCAATGAGAACTCCCTGTGGAAGCGGCTGTTGGTCAGTAGGTACGGCGTGGCGAACTCGTGGAATGGTGAATTACCACCAGCAAATGTGGTAGGTAAATGCTCGTTGTGGTGGCGCGATCTGTTGTGTTTGGGGATCGGTTTGAATCTGGAAAATGGGTGGTTTAATAGTATTACTAAACTCAAAATGGGAAATGGTTTCAAAGTTAAATTTTGGCAGGATAAATGGCTGTGTACTGACTCATTAGCGGCCCTATCCCCGTCCTTAATGGAAGCATGTGGTGGTGAGAGTGCTACAGTTGCTGACATGGGGAGCTGGAGTGTTAATCGTTGGGTGTGGGAATGGGGCTGGGCTCATGCTACATCAGCAGTAGACACAACCAAAGCTGCTGCGCTATCAGACCTACTGCGTGGACAGCAGGCTTAGTTAGATGTAGATGACAGGTGGATATGGCTCCCTGATTTGGTGCGTGGTTTTACGGTAAAATCTTGCTACGAGTGGGTTAGTAGTTATTTAAGGGGCGGTGCTCAGGTGGATTCCGATCAGATTATTGCAGCGTGTAGTTCGTTGTGGGAGAGTGATTTGCCATCAAAGGTTTTAATTTTCAGTTGGAGGCTACTACTAGATAAACTGCCAACTAGAGAAAAACTCCATAACCGTGGTATTTTGGCATCTAGGTACGAATTGAACTGCGTGTTTTGCTTTGGTGAGATTGAATCCGTGGATCACTTATTCTTCAGATGTCAGGTGGTGAAGGCAATATGCCGTGGTATTCTTGGATGGATGAGTGTTGGAGGATCAATTGAAGGTGATGTGTTAAGTTTGTTTAATGCTGTAAGTGGGGTAGTTGCAGGAAGAAAGAGGAAGAAAGTCAAGCATATTTTTTGGGTTGCTACTATGTGGCAAATATGGTTGGCAAGGAATAGAACAATCTTCAAAGGTGTTGTGGTTAACGTGAACTCCATCATCAATTCTATTAAGTACGTATCATGGGGATGGCTTGTAGCGAGGAAGGGGAGAAATAGCGGGTTGTCCTACTCCGATTGGTGTAATTGTCCTTTGGGAGTTTTTATCATTGTTGTAATTGTCCCGATTCTATTTGAAGTCTTTCTTTTTTAAGCGCTCTCCCCTTCCTTTTTTCTTATCAGAAGAGCTTAAATGCACCCCTAGTCTTGCCTCCCTTTCAATAATATATTTGCTTATCTAAAAAAAAAACCACACATAGTCTATACTACACATATTACAATCAACAACCAGCAAACAACTATTTAGATGGCCTTAACTCAATGAAATTCACTAACCCACGTGAGGTCTCTGCCCAACCATTGTGAAACCTTCAACCTAAATCACACAAGTTTATCATCTCAAATTCTTAGTCTAATGCTTCAGTAAGCTTTACAGCTTTCTCCTGGAACTAAGGGTTCCAAAAAGACTCAATATTATTCCTTATGAATATCGTTCTAGAGACGGTAATTAGGGTATTTAAGCCACTAGTTCACTTCTTACTAACACTTTTTCAAACATAAGATAAAAGCTTAATCTTTTGAAAACATATCAAAACCGTTAAGTTAATCCTCTTCCAGAAATTTTGATCCTAACACTTTTAAGTTGTAAAATTCTAGACTTTCTATCAAAATCACGAATTTTTGTATTAAAACACCATCTAAGTTTTCGAAAACCGTCTAAATAGATTATTTTTGAAAACATTGAATTAATACAAAAGAAAGTTACTTAAACTTAAACTTAAAACAAGAGATCTTGTTCACATATCTACTTTGTTTCCTTTATTAACTCAATCTTTTCTTAAAAATTCTACTGACATCAAATGTTCTGTCCTAATCTTTTTCATATAACTTGAATGCTTCAACTCGAAATCTTCTAAGTTAGATCTTTTTCCCCAAACTTATTAGAACACATCAAAAAATAAATCTACTTCTCTTTTTTTAATCAAATATCTCATTTTTTTTATCATGATAAAAAATACTCTGTTAACTTTATGAAAACTTTTAGTGACTCTAAATTTCAAACTTGCTAAATATTACACATTTTCAAAAGATTATCCTTTCATTTTGCAAATATCAAATCCTTAAGAGAAAATCAAAGTTTTTTCTTTTAAAATAAATTGGATCTAAATAAGAAACATAAAATCTTAATAAAAACGAAATTCCTCAATGATCCATCTTTTCATTTTATTTATAGTGTAAAGATACAATTTTTTTTGTAAAACATAAAACTTTCTCATGTATAATTCTTTCCCAGAGACCCATAGTTTTGGATAGGAAAACAAAGAAGAAAATTTCTGATTTTGTTTGAAACATCTTCATGAAAACAACTTAGGAGATAAACTCTATTTGGCGTAGAAGTAAAATTATCAAAGCTTTTATTAAAATATCCAAACCAACTAAATAATAATGTAAGTGAGTAAAAGGGAAAGGAAATGGAAAAAGAGCTAATCCAAATTGATTACATCGTTATGAAAATTTTCATAAGTTTTAATTTGTTATTGAAAACATGTAGGGCTGTCAATTTGGGCCCGGCCCAATGGCCCGATTTTTTGGGCGGGCTTGGGCTCTAAAAATAGTGGCCCAAAATCAACGGTATTTTTTTGGCCCGGCCCGATTGGCCCGATGATGTTATTGGGCCCGGCCCGATGATGTTATTGGGCCCGGCCCGATTGGCCCGATGATGTTATTGGGCCCGGCCTGATTGGCCTGACGATGTTATACATGCTGTTTTTACTGTTATCCAATCAAAATATGATAAGTCAATTATTTATTCCACGCCTTCAATTTTGGAGTTTAACGGATCGTCCTTCATCTTCTCTTCAAACCGTTCTGCAACTCCATTCATAAATTCTTGATGCGATTCGACTAAAAAAACACCAACACCAAATATCGATCCATAACTGTTTGAGATGCCTTTGTCTTCTTCTCTATTGAAATTGTCCTATTTCAAAAAAAATATCAATTCGGTATAAAGACAACCAACATCCTAATCTAATCGTAATCCTAATCCTAATCCTAATGAATCACACTAAAGAAACAAATAAATTAGAGGCAAAGCGAATAAGATTTGGTAACTCAAATTTTGAGTCGGTAATATCATGAGAATTTAATTACAGTATATCAACTTTCCACCTTTTTTTTCATATATATGAAATCAACTTGATATGCAAGTTCAAGCATTTGTGTTTGAAGTTCTAGACATAGTGGTTGGAAATTCTAATTTTGATTTATACAAAATTTTAAAAAGTCAATGATTTGTGGCCCGTTGGGCCGACCCATTGGCCCATGGGCTGGTGTTGAGCGGGCTTGGGTCTTACATTTTGCAGCCCATCCGAATATTGGGCTGGCCCGACCCTGCCCATATACATCGTTTGGCCCGATGGGCCTGGGCGGGCCGGCCCAAACCCGACCCATTGACAGCTCTAAAAACATATGGTACTAAAGCTCTCTAGCCACCATCGTTATGAATTATGCACCAAGGCCATTGTCACCGTATGAGAAATATTTGAGTAAATGTGTGATAACTCTATTTTATATAGAGTTATTCATCTATTTTTACTTAGGTTATTGTTTATTTTCAAGTACATTAATATATAAATATAGCTTATTTATTAAGAAACAACATTTTAGAGATCCAAATGATTAGGACAAGTAACTAGGCATAAATACACATATCTTGTTAGGTTTGATGTTTTTGTTCAGTGCAGCAACACCAGGAATGGAAACACTGCCAACACTAGGAGTGGAAACACTGCCAACATTAGGAGTGGAAACACTGCCTACATCTGCAAAATCCAGCAGTTTGCACCAAAACATCCAAGGACCATTTTGATGCTTCCACACTTGAATTATGACGTCATGCCTAGTCACCTGGAGCAGAGCCACTTGCAGAAGTCGGCGATAAACATAAAAATCAAGTTGCAAGGCTCACTTATCTAAAAGACATGTGACACTTCTACAATGGACCTCACCTTATGTTATACATGCAAGCGACCATAACTGAGCTATTTGCTTCATTGGTTGTCTGATTTTATCCAAGGTTGGTCCCCTCAGTTGATCTTACGCGCCTAAGGAAACCCCTCAAGGGATGAAAGCTTCCAAGCCTATAAATAAAGGCCATATTTTCACCTATAAACAATCATTCATCCTTTATTTGTATTTCTTCATTTGTTTCTGAAAGAATCACTTAGTTTTAGTTTAGTTTAGTTTAGTTTTAGTTTTTCTTTACGTTTCTGAAGAGAAGGAAGGTAAGGAGGTGCTTGACAACCACTCCCTTCACTTCTACTTGAAGGAAACTTGTGTAAGGAACTCATATTGTATTTCAACTTGGGAAACTCATGCAAAAGATCTTCTATTCGAGTAATCTCTCTCCTTTTAAGTTTTTTTTTGCTATATTACTCATTTGATTATGCTCTTTGCAGATTTTCTCTATTATATAATGAGTAACATGAGCTAAATTCCCTTAAGTTGAGATGTTATAACCTCGTAATGAACTTCTAAGTATGTTATTATGGTTTGTGTAGTGTATGCATTTTAATTCTTGTGTAATACTTCTTTCAACACTTATTCTGGAATTGATCACTTTAGAATAAGTAAACTTGTGGCAGCAGACATGGGTCACATTTATGAACTCAAGAATTAATAGGAATGAGAGTTTATAACAACTTCTTTGTTGAACTAGTTTTAATAAAGATTTGATTGTTAAAACCATGTTAAGTCCTAGACATAGGATAACATAGTTCCTAGGGTGATATAGTGGGAGGTTAAAAAGACAAGAGTGAACCTATTTAGCATGCCTAGACATAGGAAGCTTGTAATGAAACTCTGAAGAAAGTGTTGACAAGCACACACTCATGCAGCTGCATCCAGTGTGGAAACACTACATACTCCACTATAACACTTAGAAGTAAATTACTTGGTGAAAACATCTCAACTACTTTATCTAACTGATTCCTTACACTCTTTACTGTTTATATTGTTTTACCTTGAAAACTCCAAACCAAAAATTAGTGCATAGTGTAGACACACTAAGTGTACACTCTGAATATACAAATCTTTACAATACATAATCCCTGTGGGTTCGACCTTTCATATCACTTTATTACTTGTGTGACTATGTATACTTGCACTACAAGAAAAGCTTGTTTTAGCCACCAGCAATTGCCACAGAGCTTATTCCGTCAGTAATTTGCCACGGATTTGCGACGGCATGAGTAAAAAATAAGGCGCGAAATTTCCCGCTGGTGTTTGCCACGGACATGTGAAAGGGCAGAAATTTGCCACGGAGATGCCGTGGCAAATCCGTGGCAACCCATTGATCAAAATAAAAAGAGCTCGATCCCTAAAATCAGATCGTCTCTCCCTTAAACAATCAAACAATCAAACGCTCTCTCCTCAGTCTCCTCCTCTCCGATCTCCACCCTCCACCCTCCTTCGATCGTTCTCTCCCTCCGCCCTCCACCCTCCACCCTCCTTCGATCGTTCTCTCCCTCCGCCCTCCTTCGATCGTTCTCACTCTCCACCCACACACCTCCAGCGCAGTCGCCCTCCACCACACGCCTCACCATCGCCCTCGGCCCTCCACCCACACGCCTCACCATCGCCCTCGGCCCTCCACCATCGCCCTCGGCCCTCCACCCACACGTCTCACACATCTCATCTTTTTTTTATTTTCTTTTCAATTTTTTCCCTCTCAGGAATGGAGTTTTCATATTGTTAAGACCATCCATTCAACTTTGCACTTGTGACTGACTGTAAGTTATTTTATCCCTAAATTTATGTTTATTCTGTGGATCTTTTTTTTTTTGCTACTTCTTCGAGTTCTAGGGTTTGGTATTTTCAATTTTTTTATTTATTGTGTTGATACCTTGAATGGTTTATTGGATCTTTTGAGGGGTTTTTATCAAAATTGACTCTTTTTATTACTTATTTATCTGGTTCAAAATTCGAATTGGTGTTTAGTTGCTGGGAACACTAGTGCAGAAAAGACTTTTTGTATCGGTTGTTTTGCACTTTTAGTATCGGTTATCTGTCGATACTAATTCGACCGATACTAAATGTCACTTTTAGTATCGGATTTTCAAAAAACCGATACTAAATGACGTTTTTTTGGTGATTTTTATTGCTTGAAAACGTACATTTAGTATCGGTTATTTAAATAACCGATACTAAATGTCACTTTTAGTATCGGTTATTTAAATAACCGATACTAAATGTCTTTTCAACATTGTGTTTACTCTCTAAAATTGACATTTAGTATCGGTTATTTAAAAACCGATACTAAATGTCACTTTTAGTATCGGTTATTTAAAAACCGATACTAAATGTCACTTTAACATTGTGTTCTTTGTCTAAAATCGACATTTAGTATCGGTTTTTTTAAATAACCGATACTAAAAGTGACATTTAGTATCGGTTATTTAAATAACCGATACTAAAAGTCTATTTTCTTAAAAAAAGGTTCTCAGATTCACATTTTACCACACACACTACATATAGTAGTGTGTGGTAAAATGTGAACTGAGAACCAAAACTAACATCAAACAACTAAAATTGAACATGAAATTCATAAAATGAGTCAATTAATCATTCATTCAAAAAACTATATAAGAGGCATATTCTGTTAAATACTTCAAATTTCGACCAATTCTATCAGTATACCTTATGAGATACTTATAAAAGCACACAAAAAAAGAACAACTTGACAAACAAAGTGAGAAGTGAGAACCTCTTTTATTGTGAGAAGAAGATTTGCATCAGGGCCAATATTACAATCCACATTAGTTGATGGAGTGACTACGTTAACCAGTTTTCTCTGAATGACCTGCAATCCAGCAGCAAGAGTCATACCATACAACAAAGCGATGCGGTCAAAGGCATTAAAGAATCCGGCTACAATAGTACACTAGCTAGGACAGATCTCAAGTAAGATCTAATAGTTTAGTCACCAGAAAGGAACAATTCCAAATGATAATCGTATGTCCCGCCAAGTTTACGACCTGCAATATCAATAAGGAACTTCCTAAAAAGCTGCCTTTGTTATAATGGGTATTAAAAATGACAAAAAGAAAGAACTTTAGAATGTGAACCGATGAAAAAGAGACCTGGAATAATCTCTAACATGGATATAGGAAGATGTAGAATATATACATAGAAAATGTGGTTCATTTAAACTCGCCATGCCCAGCAAAGTAATGAAAACATCTGCAAGAACTTGGTAAAGCTAGGTAGCCAACATAACTGCAAGCATAGGAAAACTTACAGAGCTAGGTCCTCTGGCTTTTGCTTCTTCAGATGTTTCCAACTGCTCCACTCGCCCAACCTTATATCTTCACAATGAAAAATGCTGATTAAGTCTACAATAATCTACTAGGAAACCAATATATATTTGTTATTGAGATTTTATGCATGTAGTCCAATCTATCTAGATTTAGCAATGATAATCTATACGACACACAAAACTTCATTTGCCATGCAAAAATATATAGTCATACATAATCATATCAACTATCAAATCCATTCCATTCTTACCCACGAGCAACAAGGTTTGAACTGCATCATCAATCCCACTTTCAGATATACCAACCTGAATCAACAAGTAAAACCATTCGCATTAAGGCATAAATAGGAAAGTAGGTCAAGACTCAAGAATAAGAAAAGCTGTAAACTTGAAATCACTGCTTGATAACTCTATTTTATATAGAGTTATTCATAGTCTTTACTTAGATAAATGTTTGAAACCAATGCAATAAACTTGTGAATACAATAAAAAGAGATGAAAATCATAAAATACATCATCAAGGAGATAGAAGTTCAATTTATATACAAATTGGTATGTTTGATATGTTTGTTGAGTACTTTTGCGGATCTGTGATTTTGCATTAAGTGCTTAAGCATCGAGTGCTTAAGCACCAAAGCATGCATTTGAAAGCATGCAAGTGAAGCAAGTAGCACAAGACCCCACATTGGAAGCACCTCAATTTGATTTCGTTCTAATGAGCCTTCTTTGGCCTCCTACTAGCTCGGTGATCACATGGAATCAATTATCAAGTTACCAAAGAAGTCATCTATGGGATAAAAACAACAAACATCATCATTACACCAAGCCAAATGTCATCAACTAATTGGACCCCTTCAAAAGGAATGTTTCCCACTCAAAGGAATGTTTCCCATTCAAAGTGACAACAATTGACACCTGCAAAATAACTAGGATAAGTCACATGATGGTCAAAGAAAACTTCACAAGCAAGCAAAGAAGTCAAATACTTGAAGACAAAGAAAACCCTCCATGGAAGGAAATCTCCTACTTCTATAAATAGGACTCTTTCATCTCTTGTAAAGAAAATATAAGAAAAATATATAGATTACCATATAGATACAATAGTAGTTTTAGATTAAAGTTCATCTTGTTCTTCATTTTATTTCCAAGTCTTTTTACTTCACTTTGATTACTCTAAACTTAAGAGGAGGGTAAGAAGGAATTGACATCTCTATTCTTCACTTCTTCCTAGTTGAGAATCAAGTGTTCTTCATTAATATTAAGTTCTTATTTCATGTTCTTCATCTTACTCTTTATTTACTTTCTTGTTATTTAATTTCTTGCAAGACTTGTCCAATCAAGCAATTTACTTTCTTGCAAGACTTGTCCATTCAAGCAATTTACTTTTAAGCAATTTACATTTCCAAGTTAATTACAATGCTTTCTTTACTTACTTTGTTTAATTACTCTATGTGGACGATGATGAGCTAAATTCCTTAGTTGGGATGCTCTAGTCATATGATGAACTCGTGAGAACTATTGTGTTGTCCAAAAGGGTGCCTCACTTACTAGTTCTTGTACTTGAATTAAACTTGTTTTAAGGTTAACTTAGAACAAGGGGAGTTGTATTTACAAGAGATTGACTTACAACTAGATCTCAAGAACTAGAAGCAAAGGCAAGTGTTTATTTAAGTCTTTGATGAGAAATTTATTTTCCACAAAGTCAGCTTGGTAATTCCATGCTAATTCAAAAGTAATTAGCATAGTCTTTGTTCATGTGTGGGGTTTTACTAAGGGAAAGTATTTAGCAACTTGAACCACTTGAAAGGAGGCGAGGAGTTTGACACACTTCCCTTTTTGCAAAAAAACAAGGGTTTATTGAGCTTGTACAGTCACCCTTAACTCGATGTATCTACACTAAGTAATCAAGCACTAGGTGCTCAAGCACCGAAAGACAGCACAACATTCTCACAAGGAACTCATATGGTAAAAGCATCTCAACTCTCTCTTAAATTACATCCTCTACAGATATTTAAATTCTGTTTTTCTATATTCCAAAAACCAACCACAAATTTCTGAATAGTTGTAGACACACTAGTTTACCTATGCTAAACAAACACATTAAAAATTAGTCAATCCTCGTGGGAACGATCTTTACTTACTCTTTATTACTTGTTTGTGACTGTGTATACTTGCACATGCTTATTTCACACACCAAGTTTTTGGCGCCGTTGCCGGGGATTGCCAATAATTTTTAGTTTGTTTAGTTAGTAAAAGAGTGTTTTTATTTTTTATTTTTACTGCTTTTTGGTAGTGTTATTCTGTGCAGAACAAGTGCTTAAGCACTAGCCTATGCCAAGAAGACCACCACCAAATTTTGATTTTGATCCAGAGATTGAAAGAAGATTCGAGGAGACAATTAAGACTTGAGAGGAAATCCAACAACACAAAGAATATGGTTTGAACCAAGAATACCACTAGGGATGCCACAAACAAGATAAAATGCATGGATACTCAGATAAAGAACACGTGCACCAAACACGGCCGGAAGATGAAGGATCAAGGCATAACACCGTCGAGAGGTAATTCAATTCTCGATGTAGGAGTAAATCATAGACATCAATTCATATACATGGACCCTATAGGCATGATTAATGATAGAGATAGGTCCATGAGAGGATTATGCCATGTTTGATCATCAAAATATGCAGACTAGCATTGCTAGGCCTCATATTGATGTTGTCCATTTTGAATTTAAACCAATGATGTTTCAAATGTCGCAAACAATTGGTCATTTTGGGGATTTTCACATGATGACCCCATGAGCATTTAAAAGCAGCTTTTTAGAAGTATGTAGCAATTTCATCATACGGTGTAAGTGAGGATGCATTTAGGCTAAAGTTATTTCCATATTCATTAAAAGATAAAGCTAAATCATGGTTAAATTCTTTAGAGCCTAATTCAATTCATTCATGGAATGAATTAGTGAAAAATTTCTGTCAAAATACTTCCCACCAATCAAAAATGCTAGGATGAGAAATGACATTACATCTTTTAAACAAAGAGATCTTTGAATCATTGTTTGAGGCATGGGAAAGATGGAAGGAATTGCTTAGAAAATGTCCTCATCATGGTCCGCGGTCATTATCTGAGATGGAAACATTTTACAATGGATTAGAGCCCCCAAACTGTAATTATGCTTGATGCATCATCGGGTGTTTTATTGAATCTGTCTTATAATGAAGCTTGTGAATTAATTGATAGGGTAGCAACGAATAGTTCTAGCTGGCCTCTTGAAAGGGCAAGTGCCCAAAAGAAAGTGGAGTACATGAACTTAGTGAAATTTCATCCCTAATCGCTCAAGTTGCCACATTGGCTAACATGATTAAAACTTTCACTACACCTAGTTCAAATTTACATCTAAACCAAAGCAGAAACTTCATTGCGACCATAGAACAAGCACCTCAAGGAGCACCTAGTTGTGTTTATCGTGGAGGAGCCCACCTCTATGAAGAGTGCTCAAGTAATCCCGTGTCGATTAACTATGTGGATCAAAATAGATATAATAATAATAGGAATAACAACCCTTACCCTAACACCTATAATCCCGTTTGGAAAAATCACCCAAATCTTAAGTGGGGACCAAGTAATAATAAAGTGCTCAAGCACGTGTGTTCAAGCACCAGGAGCTCAAGCACCAGACCACAAACCAGGGTATCAAAATTATCAAAGGCAACAACAAACCGCCAATGATAATTCAATAGAAAGCTTCGCTTAAATCATTCATAAGTGAAACAAGAACAAAGAAGGCAAACTCAAGATGCTTCCATAAAAACTTAGAAACTCAAGTAGGTCAATTAGCAAATGCTATGTATCAAAGACCTGCAGGTGTTCTACCATCCAATACAGAAGCATCCACATCTCAAAGGCAAGGAAAAGAACAAGTAAAGGCCATTTCACTGAGAAGTGGTAAGGATCTCACAGAGCCCTATGAGAATGAAGGTGTAGATAAGGGAGAAAAAACTCAAAAAGAAAAAGAAACTCGAGAATGCGAAGCACCAGAAGCTTCCACTTCTCAAAAAGAACCAAATCCCAGGTTAGTTACTGAACACCCACCTCCTCCATTCCCTCAAAGATTAAAAAAAGTGCATGAGGAGAAGCAATTCAGTAAGTTTTTAGATGTTTTAAAACAATTGCACATTAATATTCCTTTGATTGAAGCTTTACAACAAATGCCTAATTATGCTAAATTTATGAAAGATATCATTTGTAGAAGAAAGAGATTAGGTGAATTTCAAACTATTGCAATGTCAAAGGAAGTTAGTTCAATTTTACTGAGAATAAAATTCCAAGAAAATTGAAAGATCCTGGTAGCTTTACAATTCCTTTCTCTATAGGCAACAACTATACATAGGGAGAGCTCTATGTGATTTAGGTGCAAGCATCAACTTGATGCCTAAATCTATCTTTGAGAAGTTAGGAATTGGTAATGCAAAGCCTACATCTCAGTAACATTATCCCTTGCAGATAGATCAACAAAGATATCCGGAAGGGATAGTTGAAGATATTCTCGTCAAGGTTGACAAATTCGTGTTTTCTGCAGATTTTGTTATTCTTGATTTTGTTGCGAGATGAAAATGTGCCAATAATCCTTGGAAGACCATTTCTTGCAATCTGGTAAGACACTTATTGATGTTCAAAAAGGAGAACTAACCATGAGGGTGAATGATCAAGAAGTGAAATTCAATGTGATGAAAGCAATGAAGTATCCAAGAGAGAGAGAAGAAGAATGTTACGCTATCTCACTTGATCATCCAGTGCGAAGCAATTCAACAAACAAGATGACCATCGACTAGTGCTTTAGCATCAAGTGCTTATGCACTTCCTGAGGCTGAAATGCAAGAACAAGGCATACTGACAACAGAGGAAGTTAAACCTAAGGTATGGTCTAGAACTTTTGAATCTTTAAATTTAGAGGACCCTAACCTTAAGAAAAACTTACCTTCAATTGAACAACCTCCCAAACTAGAACTGAAGGAATTGCCAAAACACTTAAAGTATGTTTTCTTAGGGGATAATGATTCACTTCCAGTTATCATTGCATCTGATCTATCATTAGAGCAGGAGCATGATTTAATTGAAACCCTTAAAAAACATAAAAAAGCAATAGGATGGCAAATGGCAGACATTAAAGGGATTAGCCCCTCTATTTGTATGCATAGAATAAATCTAGAAGACAATGCTAAAAACAGCATTGAGGCACAGAGAAGGTTAAATCCAATCATGAAAGAGGTTGTTAAAAAGGAAATAATTAAATGGCTAGATGCTGGGATTATTTACCCAATTGAAGATAGTACATGGGTTAGCCCCTGTACAATGTGTTCCCAAGAAAGGGGAGTCACAGTAATAGCCAACCAAAAAAATGAACTAATTCCCACAAGAACGATGAATCGGGTGGAGAATCGTATGGATTACGAAAACTTAATAAATCAACCAAGAAAGATCACTTTCCATTGCCCTTTATTGATCGGATGTTAGATAGACTAGCGGAGAAAGAGTTTTCTTGTTTCTTAGATGGCTACTCAAAGTTATAATCAAATTGCCATTGACCCTAAGGACCAGCATAAAACTACTTTTACATGTCCATATGGTACATTTGCTTTTAGGAGAATGCCCTTTGGATTATGTAATGCACTGCTACATTTCAAAGATGTATGATGTCCTTGTTTTCTCGATTTTATTGAACAATCCATGGAAATCTTTATGGATGATTTTTTCTGTCTTTGGAGAAACATTTCCTTTATGTTTATCAAATTTAGAACAAATTCTCCAAAGATGTGAAGATACAAATCTTGTTCTTAATTGGGAAAAGTGTCACTTCATGGTACAAGAAGGCATTGTACTAGGACATAGGGTTTCAAAGAAAGGTCTTGAGGTTGATAAAGCTAAAATTGAGGTCATTGAAAACCGCCACCACCAACAACTGTCAAGGGGATTAGAAGTTTTCTAGGACATGCGAGTTTCTATAGAAGATTCATCAAAGACTTTTCAAAAATTTCAAAACCTCTGTGTAATCTTTTGCAATTAGATACACAATTTAACTTTGATGAATCTTGTATAAAAGCATTTCAGAAATCGAAGAAGGCTTTGGTCACTTTGCACTGTCATTGTAACACCCATTGGACCAAACCTTTTGAACTAATGTGTGATGCTAGTGACTTTCTTTGTAGGAGCCGCCCTAGGGCAAAGGTATGACAAAGTGTTTCATTCAATTTATTATGCTAGCAAAACATTAATTGAAGCTCAAGTGAACTACACATGTGGATCGAGAAAGAGCTATTAGTCGTGGTGTTTGCTTTTGACAAATTCAGATCTTACTTAGTAGGCACAAAAGTGATTGTATATACCGACCACTCTGTCATTAAGTATCTCGCTTGCAAAGAAAGATGCAAAACCTAGGCTAATAAGGTGGATTCTACTCCTTCAAGAGTTTGATCTTGAGATTAGGGATAAGAAGGGAGTAGAAAATCAAGTTCCGATCACCTATCTAGGCTTGAAGGTGATGATACAGTACTCAAGAAATCAAGGAGAGATTCCCGGATGAAGATTTGTTAGCAATATCTCAGAAGAATATAGTGCTTTTGCACTTAGTGCTCAAGCACCTGAGATTCTCGCACCATGGTATCCGACATTGCTAACTATCCGTAAGTAATGTTGTACCGCACGGATGGATTATCGTGAGAGAAGAAGGTTTTTCCATATAGTAAAACAATACCGTTGGGATGAACCTTACCTATACAAGATGTGTCCGGACAAGTCATGAGAAAGTGTGTCCACGAACAAGAAGAACAACAACAAGGTGCTTGAGCACGCGCCATGCAAAGACCATATGGAGGTCATTTTGGAGGACACAGTAGCAATGAAACAAAGGTACTACAAACAAAGTTATTTTTGGCCCTCTTTATTTAAAGATGCATTCTATATAGTAAAAACACGTGATAGATGCCAAAGAAGTGGTAATATATCTGAAAAACATGAAATGCCAAGAACCAACATTCTTGAACTTGAACTTTTTTTGATGTATGGGGCATGGATTTCATGGGTCCTTTTCCTACTTCTTTTGGTAAAGAATACATCTTAGTTCTTTGTAGATTATGTGTCTAAATGGGTTGAAGCAAGAGCACTACCTAGTGCCGATGCTAGATCGATGAGTAAATTTCTTCAAAAGAACATATTTACTAGATTTGGCACCCCTAGGGCAATCATAAATGATGAAGGATCTCATTTTTGTAATAAAATTATTGAAAATCTTCTTGCAAAATATGGGATTAAACACAAAATTTCTAATGCATATCATCCCCAAACTAGTGGCCAAGTGAACTATCAAATAGGAAATAAAAAGAATGCTAGAAAAATGGTTGGACCAACAAGGAAAGATTGGTCATTGCATTTAGATGAAGCATTATGGGCATATAGAATTGCATATAAAACTCCATTAGGTATGTCCCCCTATAGAATAGTTTATGGCAAAGCATGTCACCTGCCAATTGAGCTAGAAAATAAATCCTATTGGGCAATCAAAAAGCTGAATTTTGATCTAGACCAAGCAGGCAAACAGAGGTTTTTAGAACTAAATGAATTAGAAGAATTCTGCACTTCTCTTATGAGAATGCTAGAATTTACAAAGATAAAACCAAGGTGTGGCATGATAAAAGAATTCAACAAAGAGATCTTAAAGAAGGAGGATTGGTCCTATTGTACAATTCAAGGCTAAAATTATTCCCTGGAAAATTGAAATCCAGATGGACAGGACCATTCAAATTAGTCAAGATATATTCTCATGGTGCGATTGACATATTTGATGCAAACTCGGGTAATACTTTCAAAGTAAATGGACAAAGAGTTAAAATGTATTATGGTGAGCAAATGGTGCAACTGAAAGCACCATTCATTTTGAAAATCCTTGATCTAAAAAAAGATAGTCAAAGTTGTTAAGACATTAAAACAAGCGCTTGTGGGAGGCAACCCATCAATTTTTTGATAAATATTAACTATGTTTATGCAGTTTGATGTTTTCAAGTGTTTTTCAGAAATGCGAGAATTTAGTGCTCAAGCACCACGTGCTTAAGCACTAACAAAAGCCCCAATGTCTCAACTTGGTGAAGTCCCTACTCGTGAGATTGCTAAAGAGCGAGTGTTCCTGCAACCATCGGTGTTTCAAAGACCAAGTGCTTCGGCACCAACAAAGGAGCCAATCAGTAATCGTAATCACCGAGGATCTTGAGGATATTCTAGGATTAGTTGCTACGGAGCTTGCTATCAAGAAAAGGCAAGAATTGGGAAACACCCAAAAATTTTCAAGTCAACACTGCAAAGCAACTATTCAACAAACAATAGCGCAAGGGGAAGGATCAAAAGAACCCAAGGAGAAAGAACTAAAAGAAAAAGCGGTGAAGAAGAAGAGATGAAGATCAAGGACATTGTTGAGACCTTGAAGGACTTACGGATCAAGTTATGGAGCCATCTCTTTGAAATTTCAAAGGAACCAGAGGTACAGATTGGAGCTCAAACATCTGATGCTCAAGCACTAACTCCTGCACAACCTTCAAAGACACCAGATGTGAAGGCCACTGGCAGTGCTTCTACAAATCCAAAAGCACCAAAGCGAAGTCCAAAGCAACACCAACAAGGAGCAAAGAACAGATCGAGAGTGGTGCAAAACCACAATAAACTTTTTACATGCTTTCCTATATTAACTATGCGAAGATTTTGTTATATATTTTGCTACTTATAAACTAATGCTACTATGGATAAATCCCACATGTAATGTTAACCCCCCACCCCATTTTGCACACTATTCCCCTGTTTTCATCTCAACTTAAAATTCTGAAGCACTTCAAATTCTGATGCATGTGGTATATATATAGTATTTTAAACCTACTAATGCTTGTTTTATTTAATATCTGTTAAATATCTGTTAGTATGTTAGATAAGTAGTTAAGTCTTTTGTAAATAAAGTTTATTTTCATTTTGTTTTAGATTTACTTAACAAAGCATTTTCAAAGAATCAAGTTCTGTTTTTGAACAGTTTTTAAGTAAATCAATAGTAGGAATGTACAGATTTTGAAGCATGATCAGCTTGCTATTCCACAAATGATTTTGATGCATCTCTTTAGACCAAAATCCTCAATGAAAAGAAAAGAAAAAGAGTCCTTTTACTTCAAAAACAACCATTGTTATTATCACTTTTACACTTTAAAGTTGATTTTTGAAAGGATCAAAGCGAGTGAAAAGTTTTTTTCGAAACAAACAGAATTTAAGAAAACCAAGGTCAAAAACAAAGTTTTATTAAAAACTTAGAAGAGTGTTGAGAAATAAGTTTGGGGGAGATTTTATGAAAACAAAGGCAAAAATGAGGAGCTTAGTACTCAATAAAGTTTCAAAAAGAAAATCAAAAGGTGTCAAAACTATGTTTGCTTAATATCTAAACTGAACCTGTTCCGAAAACAGAGTGCATTTGATTTGCAAACCAAGAAAAAAGAAAAGTATGCATAAGGAGGACAATGAATCCTGTTCCAAAGTGCATTTGGTTTGAAAAAAAAAAAAAAAAAAACAAATCAAGAAAAAAGTATGCACATGGAGGTCAGTAAAGAGGGTAACATAAGTTTTAAGAAGCATCTAGTGCTTATCTAGTAGATGCTTATGCACCAAAAGAAAAAGAAACAAAAAAAAAAAAAAAAAAAAAAAAAAAAAAAAAAGAAGCATTGAGTCAAAAAGTTTTAAACTACTCATGTCAAGCCCTTTGATATACTTAAAGCCCCCTGAGCTTAAGGATCTTGTGAGTCTACTCTATGTTTTGAAACACCTTTGTGTTGACCAAAAGTTTTTCTAAAGTTTCAAAAGTTTAAGAAAACCTTTTTTGCTTAGTTTGGAGCCAATCAAATTTCAATGGATCACACACGCACATAAAAGAGTTTTAATAGCTTTGGTTGTGATGAATTTCAAAGGCACAAAGACATAGAGATTTGAGGAAAGAAAGGTTCTTTTAAGAGAACATCACATTTTGAAAGATTGAAAGGAGTTGAGTGATGATCGATCTTCTTCATCAAAAGAATCCTACTTGTTATTTTGTTATTGCTTGAGGACAAGCAACAAGTTAAGTTTGGGGGTGTGATAACTCTACGTTAACCAGTTTTCTCTGAATGACCTGCAATCCAGCAGCAAGAGTCATACCATACAACAAAGCAGTCTGGTCAAAGGCATTAAAGAATCCGGCTACAATAGTACACTAGCTAGGACAGATCTGAAGTAAGATCTAATAGTTTAGTCAGCCAGGAAAGGAACAATTCCAAATGATAAGCGTATGTCTCGCCCAGTTTCTGATCCGCAATATCAATAAGGAACTTCCTAAAAAGCTGCCTTTGTTATAATGGGTATTAAAAAATGACAAAAAAGAAAGAACTTTAGAATGTGAACCGATGAAAAAGAGACCTGGAATAATCTCTAACATGGATATAGGAAGATGTAGAATATATACATAGAAAATGTGGTTCATTTAAACTCGCCATGCCCAGCAAAGTAATGAAAACATCTGCAAGAACTTGGTAAAGCTAGGTAGCCAACATAACTGCAAGCATAGGAAAACTTACAGAGCTAGGTCCTCTGGCTTTTGCTTCTTCAGATGTTTCCAACTGCTCCACTCGCCCAACCTTATATCTTCACAATGAAAAATGCTGATTAAGTCTACAATAATCTACTAGGAAACCAATATATATTTGTTATTGAGATTTTATGCATGTAGTCCAATCTATCTAGATTTAGCAATGATAATCTATACGACACACAAAACTTCATTTGCCATGCAAAAAATATATAGTCATACATAATCATATCAACTATCAAATCCATTCCATTCTTACCCACGAGCAACAAGGTTTCGAACTGCATCATCAATCCCACTTTCAGATATACCAACCTGAATCAACAAGTAAAAACCATTCGCATTAAGGCATAAATAGGAAAGTAGGTCAAGACTCAAGAATAAGAAAACTGTAAACTTGAAATCACCTGCTGATAACTCTATTTTATATAGAGTTATTCATAGTCTTTTACTTAGATAAATGTTTGAAACCAATGCAATAAACTTGTGAATACAATAAAAAGAGATGAAAATCATAAAATACATCATCAAGGAGATAGAAGTTCAATTTATATACAAATTGGTATGTTTGATATGTTTGTTGAGTACTTTTGCAGATTCTGTGATTTTGCATTAAGTGCTTAAGCATCGAGTGCTTAAGCACCAAAGCATGCTTGTTGAAGCATGCGGTGAAGCAAGTAGCACAAGACCCCACATTGGAAGCACCTCAATTTGATTTCGTTCTAATGAGCCTTCTTTGGCCTCCTACTAGCTCGGTGATCACATGGAATCAATTATCAAGTTACCAAAGAAGTCATCTATGGGATAAAAACAACAAACATCATCATTACACCAAGCCAAATGTCATCAACTAATTGGACCCCTTCAAAAGGAATGTTTCCCACTCAAAGGAATGTTTCCCATTCAAAGTGACAACAATTGACACCTGCAAAATAACTAGGATAAGTCACATGATGGTCAAAGAAAACTTCACAAGCAAGCAAAGAAGTCAAATACTTGAAGACAAAGAAAACCCTCCATGGAAGGAAATCTCCTACTTCTATAAATAGGACTCTTTCATCTCTTGTAAAGAAAATATAAGAAAAATATATAGATTACCATATAGATACAATAGTAGTTTTAGATTAAAGTTCATCTTGTTCTTCATTTTATTTCCAAGTCTTTTTACTTCACTTTGATTACTCTAAACTTAAGAGGAGGGTAAGAAGGAATTGACATCTCTATTCTTCACTTCTTCCTAGTTGAGAATCAAGTGTTCTTCATTAATATTAAGTTCTTATTTCATGTTCTTCATCTTACTCTTTATTTACTTTCTTGTTATTTAATTTCTTGCAAGACTTGTCCAATCAAGCAATTTACTTTCTTGCAAGACTTGTCCATTCAAGCAATTTACTTTTAAGCAATTTACATTTCCAAGTTAATTACAATGCTTTCTTTACTTACTTTGTTTAATTACTCTATGTGGACGATGATGAGCTAAATTCCTTAGTTGGGATGCTCTAGTCATATGATGAACTCGTGAGAACTATTGTGTTGTCCAAAAGGGTGCCTCACTTACTAGTTCTTGTACTTGAATTAAACTTGTTTTAAGGTTAACTTAGAACAAGGGGGAGTTGTATTTACAAGAGATTGACTTACAACTAGATCTCAAGAACTAGAAGCAAAGGCAAGTGTTTATTTAAGTCTTTGATGAGAAATTTATTTTCCACAAAGTCAGCTTGGTAATTCCATGCTAATTCAAAAGTAATTAGCATAGTCTTTGTTCATGTGTGGGGTTTTACTAAGGGAAAGTATTTAGCAACTTGAACCACTTGAAAGGAGGCGAGGAGTTTGACACACTTGCCCTTGCATCGCAAAAAAACAAGGGTTTATTGAGCATGCAGATCACCCTTAACTGATGTATCTACACTAAGTGATCAAGCACTAGGTGCTCAAGCACCGAAAGACAAAGACAACATTCTCACAAGGAACTCATATGGTAAAAGCATCTCAACTCTCTCTTAAATTACATCCTCTCTGGATATTTAAATTCTGCTTTTTCTATATTCCAAAACCAACCACAAATTTTACGAATAGTTGTAGACACACTAGTTTACCTATGCTAAACAAACACATTAAAAATTAGTCAATCCTCGGGAACGATCTTTACTTACTCTTTATTACTTGTTTGTGATCACAGATATCTTGCACATGCTTATTTCACACACCACCTGCCGACATTTTCCTACACCACTTAATGTTATTTTCCAATCAAGCTCCTTATGGCCAATTTCAGCATCCATTTCATAAAGCTCGTAAAACTTTCCCTGTATTGACCATTTATTTTGGCACACTATCATTAATCAAAGATTATGTAATGTATACAAAATAAATAACAAAATCATAGGATGTGAAGGATTTAAGATATTAATATTCAAAGTGCTTGATTGACTAACCACTTTAAAGAATAGCAAAACATCCATATATTTGCATTTGACACTCCAATATTGTTTCTGCGATGCTGACATTTTTTTAAAAACCTCTGGAGGTATATAAAGTGTCGTCCTGTCATATAAAGGATCATTGGGCCTTCTTCCACTGGCATCCCTGATTCGAGAAGGATCAAGCCACTCAAACTTGCTAGCCACTTCTACCTCCTTCTTGGTCATGTCCAGGGATGTTAAATCATCAAGGAACCTGACTCGTTTGCCAGAATCCCGCAAGGAAGAAAGCTTAGATGATCCATCTTCTCGACTTCGCTTTACATGAGAAGTAAGTGGCTTTGTTCCCGGAGTTTCTGGTCCAGTAATATCATCATTAGTTTCAACCAGGAGCATCTTTTCCTGGTTAGCCTTTTCTTTGAAATGTACAACATTATCTTTCACTTTCACCACAGGTTCAAAAGCTGCTGCTTCTTTCTGCAGCCCTTTCATAGAAATAAGATTCTTTCTTCATCTGTCGATAGCATTCTCATCACTCAAGTTTTCCAATGTTATAATTTCAAATGCACCGAAAAGAGTCATATCAATGAACACAAACATGATTATCATCTAATAAAGTAGAGTAAAACGAAAGTAAGGAAATGCAGAGGTAGAAAGCCAAAGACCAAAACAGAAGCATAAGTTAACATATAAAGCTCAACAAACCAAAAGGGCTTAACATGTGGTGCTCCAAATAGACATATAAAAATGAAATAGATTAACGTTAACAACAATCAATAAAATGAAGCACTCCCCTCTTTCTCTTCTCATAAGACAAAAAACTAATGAGAGGTCTTTTCAATGTATGAACCCAAAATACGAAATAAGAATAATGAATTAAGAATAAGTGCTTCATCAAGGAATATAATTAACACTATAAATTGTAGGTTTCTGTTCATCATTTAAGATGATGTTGATCACAAACATAAACCTAAAACAGGTTCTATTCCAGAAGTTAATGAATCAAAGGCAGAAACTATACCCAAACATCAAACAAACATCAAGTTAGAAAAGCAACATAACTATGAAGCTGCAAACAACACTATTGAGTCTTCAAGCTCTACTAAATGATGCTGAGGAGAAACAGATCACAAATTATGCTGTCAAACAATGGCTAGATAATCTGAGAGATGTTGTGTTTGAAGCTGATGATTTGTTAGATTAAATCAACAACGAATTCTTATATGCATATTGTTACCTGTTTCACTATAATGCATTTAACCTAGTGCATAATGTCACGTATCTGTCCACCCATTTTTTGCTATTGAACCATTTGCCATCATATTGTTACCTGTTTTGAAGGGCTTCACTATAAATGATACTCATGACAAACAACAAATTCTTATATGCATATATAATGAAAGTCTTACCCAATTCAATCCACAATCCTTGATTTTCAACACCCCCTGTCAATAAATAAACATATCCAAAGCCTATAAATTTTATGATACATGTCAAGAAACTCTTTATATTTAGGCCATTCAAAAACGTTAGGCTCAAGTTGCAATACCACTTCCTTTCTATCAGGAACTATCCTCAATAGCTTAAAGTATAGAGTAAAATACAACAAGTTTTTTTTATCAAAACTCAAAGTATAGAAATTTTGGATAAATCAACAAACTCAACAATCAAAACATAAAGTAACTGCTTTTTTTTGGTGAGAACATAAAGTAACTGTTTGTCGCTATGAAGTGATGTACCAATATGTGAAGTTTATGTTAGCAAGTAATTCTCCACACAAAAGAAGGAAAGCAGATTATAGCACATAATTGTTCTATTTTTTTGCTTAAAAACCAAATCTTATGCCAAATCTTTTATGCAGATTATAGCACATAATTGTTCTATTTCAATAATTTCCACACAAAAGAAGGAAAGCACTTCAATAATTTTAGCACTTCAATAATTGTTCTATTTCAATAGAAGGAAAGCAGATTATAGCACATAATTGTTCTATTTCAATAATTTGTTCTATTGAAATGTTTATATCTGAAATTTTATGCAGATTATAGCACTTCTCCACACAAAAGAAGGAAAGCAGATTATAGCACATAATTGTTCTATTTCAATAATTTTGCTTAAAACCAAATCTTTTATGCAGGAGACAAACTAAGCTGTGTACCTCAGTACTTCTCTATACTTCACTCCTCTTCTTGTTGATACCCTGTTGCCTCCTCTTCTCCATGCTTTAGTTGTAATACAAATAAATACAATTTAAAACCCTAAAATACAATATATCGGTGTCCAAAGCCACAAAGCAAGTACAAAAAGATTAATCTTAAGTTAGACCAGAATCAACAAATGGAAGGTATGGCTAAATGCTTTTATGTCAAAATAAATAAATAATTAAATAAATAACAAGAAGGAGAGGTATGGTCACACAGTAAGAAGGAGAAATAATTAAAAAGCAGTGAAGAATACATGAAAGGTCACGCAGAGAATAAGAAGAAGAATACTTACTACCATGGATACACAATGAAATGAAATAAAATGATACACAAGACCATAGCAACAACGAATAACCCGGATAAATAACCCGGATAAATGATAAATGATACACTAGATCGGAAATTTTGCCAAAATCAACAAGACCATAGCAACAATGAATTGGGTTTGAAACCATCAAAATAGCTTTATCGATTCTTAACCTATGACATAATATCCATACCTTTGATAACAATAATCGTTCGAGAGAGAGAAGAGTGAGAGAGGAAGTTCCAATGATTTGCGATCCGATTGGGGGTTAGGGTTCCGATTTCGAGAATAAGCGTGCGATTTGGTGAATAACCGAGGCGATCGAGGGTGGTGCTCGTTGAGAGAGAGGCGATCGATGGTGGTGCTCGTTGAGAGAGAGGCGACGGAGGGTGTGGTGCGCGACGGAGGGTTTGGTGCGCGACGGAGGGTGTGGTGCGAGACGGCGTGAGGAAGGGTGAGAGAGCGTTCGTGAGGAAGGGTGAGTGTGGTGAGAGTGATGAAATGTGTTTTAACCCGGAGAAGAAGAAGAGATCGAGCGCGCATTTAGAAAATAAAAAGAGCCCTTTAGTACCAGGTTGTTAATAACACCGATACTAAATGGGTTTGAAGAGAAGGAGATAACACACATTTAGTACCGGTTGTTTAAAAACCCGATACTAAATGTGTTAGAGACACACATTTAGTATCGGTTGTTTAAACAACCGATACTAAATGTAAGCGTGAAAATTGAAAACTTCAATTTAATTTCAAAATTGCCACCGCGTCTACATTTAGTATCGGTTGTTTAAACAACCGATACTAAATGGTGCTGTCTAAAGTCATTTTTGCACTAGTGGAATTTGATATGTTGGAAATTGGGATTTAGGGTTGTTTATGATTGCAAATAGCAAGAGGTGAGAGTGAATGGGTAGCATTCGAATATGCAGGTTCATATAGATATCAAGGGTTATGTTGCGCCCCGAAAAATCCGGTTTGGACTTTTCGTTTGACAACGTGAAAATAGTAGAGCCGCCACCACTATTTATTTAGGAAAACATTGAAAAAACCTTTTTTTTTTGGAAAACGGGTGGTCTTTTGAAAACACAGAAATGTAGGTTCGGGGGTCGGTTGCGCATGGGGAAGGTATTAGCACCCCACGCGCCCTTTCTACCGAAAGGGAACCATTAACTTGATGTGTAGTTTTGAAATGTTTGATTTGAAAATAATCGTTCTACCTCTTTTCTTTTCTTTTCTTTCCTTTTGAGAAATTATTTTATTAAAAAAAAACGGGGGAAAAGGAATATTTTTGGTATCTTTGAAAAGCGGGACAAAACAAAGATTTTTGAAAAGGGTGCTTGACGGGACATGAACCCGGTCCTACGTACCCTCACGGAATGAGGGATCAAAGCTACGTAGTTATCGTTTTGCGTCTGAAAACGGCTTAGGGGTTTAAGTTTTGGAGTTTTTGAAATAAGACTCGAGTGTTCGCGAATACCAAACAAGCAAAGGCTTCGAGTGGCATTCAATACTAACTCGAAAGAAAAGAGAGTTGGAACCGGTAATCAAACAAGCAATGGCTTCGAGTGATTACAAGTGACAACGTTGCATTATTCTGTTTTTGAAAATTGTTTTGAAGAAAAGTGGTGAGCATCAATGATAATTATCACCAATAGCTCGTGTTATTTTGGGAATTTGAATTTGTTTTTGTTGTTTAATTAATGTGTGGGAGCTTTCATAATAGTCAAACAAGCAAAGGCTTCGAGTGACTATCACTAATAACTCCTCATTAGCGATCAAACAAGCAACGGCTTCGAGTGATGGCTAATGATTTGCTTATGAAAATGCCTTAGGGTTTTTTTATTGGAAAGAAAACATTTAATTTCAAGTTTTAAAAGGAAGTAGAACATTACAAATCCTTTTTCAAGTCAAAACCGAGACAACAATAAGAACACAAGCATAGCAATCATAAAGAGTATTCACAAGTTACTATGGACAATTGAATACATGATTAAGCAAACATGTGAGTGCAAGAGTATACAATCATGGGATGCAAGGCATAGCATTATTGAATGTATGATTAGGCAAGCATGTGAATGCATGAGTATACAATTATGGAATGCAAGGCATAGCATTATTGGATGCATGATCATGTAATAATGAATGCAAGACATGATATTAATGGATGCATGAACATGTAAGAGAGTATGAGAACACAAGAGCCATAGACAAATATGGATGCATGAACATGTAATAATGAATGCAAGACATGATATTAATGGATGCATGAACATATAAGCACAAGTGATAAAATGCAAAGGGTAAAAAATGTTTTTGGATACTTTTGCAAATAAACAAGTAGTAAAACTTTTAGTAAAAAGTTAATGAATGGTAAAGTAAAAATGCATGAGGTAAATGGTAATTATTTAATGAGATGGTAAAATAAAAAGAAAGTTAAAATTTTTTACTTTTTGGTAAAATGTTAATGAGTGGTAAGGTAAAAATAAATAAATGGATGGTTAAAAAGGTTAAAAAACAACTTAACACATTTATACTCATCTACACAAGATCAAGCAACACAATTTTTAGCACAAAATAAGCATCAAGAAGGCCTTGTAGGCCGAAACCTCATATGAACAAAACACCAAATTATTTCATGCCTAAATTCATGATCAGCACATAAAACAAATCATGCCAATCAAACCCATCATGCATTTTATTTACATAAATCAACAAGTGAAAGGGGAGCAAACAAAAACCCTAAACCCTAAGGCTTAGAAACCAAAACCTCTACATCCCTAAATCAAACTAAAGATTCAACCTTGCAAGTTATGATATGAACAAGAAAAGGCATATAATACATGAAAGTTCTTTGTTCATGAAAAAGTGAAAAGATGAGTGTGAAAATGCAAAGAATATGGTTAAAAACACAAGAACCCTCTCATCAGGCCAAAGGCTCACTTCAAACACCCAAGGCTCCCAATGTCCTTGACATAGTGTTTGAAATGAGCCCTCTAAGCCTCTTAGAGAGGAAAGAGGGAGTAGAAGGAAGATTCACATGCTAATAGTTAAAAATGCAAGAGATAAGATGTTTACCTCAAGATCAAAGCTACACAAGAGTTGAAAAATGAAGATCAAGAACAAATCACCAACAAATGTCACGCAAACTTGAAGAAAACAAGCTCCTTAGTAGTGTAAAAATGGAATCAATGATGAAAGGAAGAAGATATATGAATATAGAGTGAGTTTTAGGTGGTTTGGTGGATGAGAATTGAAAAGAAAATGGAGGAGGAAGAGGGAGAGAGGCTACGGCCTTGAGAGAGGGAGGAGAGGAAGAAGAGTGTGCTAGGGTAAAATGAATGAATCTCCCCTAATCTCATGCTTTTGGGTTTTTATATGGGGTGAAAACTTAAAGGGCAATTATGACAATGTGCTTCTTGCAAACCAATAGGATTTGAGATAAAATTTGAATCAATGGTCAAGATGCAATGTCACATGGATTGAGGGTAATTAAAAAGCACAAAATGAGGAGAGAGGAGGGCTGAATGCGCAGCTTAGTGAGTGTGGTGAAGGATAAGATCATTTACAAAATTGTATTTTTCCATAAAGCTTATTACATAAGTGCCATTTTGATTCAAATGAAAGGTGAGGATTGTATTTCACACTTAAATGGAAGGCTATGATTTAACACAATTTGCAAGCAATAAAAATAAAACAAAAATGCATGATTATGGGCTGGTGTGCGCAGCAAGGGAGTGAGAGAGTGAGTGGAATTGCAAATTGTACTATTGTACTATACATGATCTTTCAAAATTCAAAAGAAAATAGAATATTCCTTTCTAGATCATTCTTCTAAATTCATGCCATTTTGGGCCATGTCCTATGATTCCATGATTGGGCTCTGAATTTTATGATCTCACCAATCCCAAAATTGATTTGTTTACCCCACCTTAAAGGAAATGACCATTTTACCCTTCTATCCAAAAACTTGATTTTTATGCCAAAAAGTTTAACATTTATGCACAAAAATAATCACAATTAAGCACAAATATTCCTCAAATAGATTATTGATGATTATTCAGTGATTTGGAACGAAAGACTGTTTTTATTGCGAAATGACCAAAATGCCCTTTCACCCTAAAAACCCTAGTTTTTTGCCCGAAGCACATTTTCACTTCACAAATGATTTTTCCCCCTAGGAGTAACCTCTAATACCTCAAAAATGCATGTTGAATGACTTGTCCTGAGAAATTGTCCCTTATTTGCAAAATGACCAAAATACCCTTTTGCACTGAAAAACCCTAATTTGTCTAAAAAGTGCATTCCAACTCCAAAAATGATTTTAGAAGCTTTGATATGATTTTTTAAAAACCTAAATGCAATGCATGATGCTCTCTTCTCCTCTATTTATTTATTTTTTTGGGGAAAATTAGGGTTTTGATCTAAGCCGGACAAAATTGGGGTATGACAGCTGCCCCTCTTTATCTGGATTTTAACAAGGAATATGAATTGGCCGAAACATATTTCGAGGCAAAATAGAGATAAAGAATTCAGAAATTATACCGATTTTGTCTACTTAGGGAAAAACCCGAATTTTTCCTTTTTTTTCTTTTTGGGTGAATGGGTGCCAGCCAGAAATGACTGTAATGAATGAAGTTCTAACCCTCAGTAAGCTAACAAAAACAGGAAATAAATTGGTGCCAACCCTCAGGCGGCAAAAGCAAGAAGTAAATTGGTGCCAACCCTCGGGTGGCATAAACAGCAAGAAATAAAGCGGTAAATAAAGCGAAGAAAGAAGGTACCGAGGCCTGCGTAAGCCGACAATCGGCGGGGAAGAAAGTGATAAAGAGTGCGGTAAAGAAGGAGTGCTCGTGGCTCTGGAAGGAACATTTGAGTTCGAAGGAGCACTTGCGCTCTCAAGGAACACTTGGGCTCTGAAGGAACACTTGGGCTCTCGAAAGTGGCCTATTCGAGCTACCGAGGTTCAATATCAAGTTGTGGGGACTGATACCTTTTACCTTGACGGACTTACGCTATGCTTAATGCCGACACAACTAGTCTGAAGGACACGAGGTCTGGGGGGCCGATCCGTCATGCTCCGTGATGACTTGGCAAAATGAAGGACGCGAGGTCTGAGGGGCCGATCCGTCATGCTCCGTGATGACTTGGCGAGGTGAAGGTCGAGTTCAAAGTCATTGTTTGGACCGTTGATTTGAACTAAACCGGAAGGACTCAGTGGTCCGATGATTCGCCGGTGGTCGATAACGACGGATCCGAAGGGACGATTGGTCCCTGAAGGGACACGCGAGTCCCCGGCGGATTCACAAATCTCGTTGATTGGACCGATTGAGGGCCAAAGCCGGGCGTAATGAATTGAGGTACCCACGGCTCGAATGAGGTGAAGTCTGCTTTTGAAGGGACGCTCAGGTCCTGAAGGGATTCACGAATCCTATTGATCTTCTTTAGCCATTATGTGCTTCTGCACCGATCCGTGGTGTTCGCCAAAGCTAAGCGGACCTTTCTTCCGCTTCTCTCGATTGGTGATCAATGTCGTTCCACTGATCCAGTGTGTGTGCGCCAGGTGGCGGACCTTTCTTCCGCTTCCTCTGATTGGTGATCAATGTCGTTGACCGATCCAGTGGTGCTGCTCGCCAAAGCTAGCGGACCTTTCTTCGGCTTTATCTGGTTGGTGGTCAGTGCCATTGTACTGATCTAGGGTGTCTGCTCAGGCTAGCGGACCTTTCTTCGGCTTTATCTGGTTGGTGGTCAGTGCCATTGTACTGATCTAGGGTGTCTTCCTCTGATTGGTGATCAATGTCGCAGACCGATCCGAGGTGTCCGCTCCGCCGCAGGTCTTTTCTTCAGGAACCTTCCGGCGGTCAATGCCACTACACTGCTTTAGGGAATCTGCTCTGGAATAATAGGACTCTTCTTAAATTTTCTCTGATAATGTGTACCTGCACATGTTAGCAGATGCAAATGCATGGTGCATGGGATGAGGATGCATGTTATGCAAGGGCATGTTATGCAGGAACATGTTATGCGAGTGCATGCAATGCTATGATTTTGGTGTGATGATGAATGCAATGAGATGCTATTCTTGATTTTCTTTGGTCAGCTTTCTTTTACTGGTTCAACCGACTCCCGATACTCCTGGCACAAGACTGAGAGGCCGATGGAAACTGCAGAGCTCATGGATCGAATGCAAGTTTTCTTTATGGTTCGCCATCTGGAATGGTTTGTGAGTGCAACCTTCTTTGTAAGATTAATTTTCTTTGGTCAGCTTTCTTTTTTTGACTATTTGTTTTTCTTTGTGCTCTCTTTGATCAGCTTTTCTTTTTTTGATCGTTTGTTTTCCTTTTTGCTCTCTTGCTCTTTTGCCCTGTTGGCTTATCTTCTTGCTGGTTCAGCCAATCCGCGACACTCATGACACGAGACTGAGGAATATATTGAACTTGCGGGGCTCATGGGCCAGGTGCAGGTGGGCTTTAACTTTGTCGCTCAAGCAATCGTGGGCTCAATCACTCTCTTGCATGACTAACTTTGTTTTGGGGAATTGCCTCTTTCCGTGACTTTTAAGAATTTCGTAATGATTTGCAATGTTATATGATGTATGCACATGTTTTACAGTTCAGGATCACCATCATCATAAAACGGCTATTTTGAGCAGAAAAAACAGAAATAACAACAAGCAGACATGAGAAAGTTGAGCTTTATTGATGTGGAAATCGATCGCACAGAAAGTTACGCCGACTGTTCAATGCATTTGAAAGTTTAAACTACAAAAGACACGAAAAAGGAAAGAAGTTGATCTCTGACTGTCCGTCTCTGTGGAACAGTGCTAAACATTTATGTCCTTGACCTTGATCACCCCCTCATCCAAGTCTTCAGGGGAGTTGTATGCCTTTGTCTACTTTTCATGCCCAAGCTTTCTGACCCTAATTTTTGCCTGGATCGCCCTTTGCGGGTTTTCAACCTAGCGAGCTAATTCTTACTTGGCTCATCTTTCTCTTTTTTCACTTATTTCTTTCAGGCATAATACTTCTTCACTTGATCGGAATTGACTGAGTTTCTGAGATCTTCGCCGTCCATGTTGGTGAGTATCAGTGCTCCTCCAGAGAAGGCTTTTTTGACAACATATGGTCCATCATAGCTTGGAGTCCACTTCCCACGGGGATCAGTCTAGATAGGCAAGATCTTCTTAAGCACCAGATCACCTTGCTTGAATTCACGGGGTCAGACTTTCTTGTCAAAAGTCGTTCTCATTCTCTGTTGGTACAACTGCCCATGACACCAGGCTGCCATTCTTTTTTCTTCAATGAGGTTTAGCTGATCCAGACGGGCTTGAACCCATTCTGCTTCTTCTAACTTGGTTTCCATCAAGACCCGCAGGGAGGGTATCTCAACCTCAATAGGGAGGACTGTTTCCGACCCATATACCAGAGAGAAGGGATTTGCCCCAGTTGAAGTGCGTACTGAAGTTCGGTAGCCATGCAAAGCAAATGGAAGCATCTCATGCCAATCTTTGTAGGTTACCACCATCTTCTGCATAATCTTCTTGATGTTCTTATTGGCTACCTTGATCGCCCTGATCGTCTTCAAGTGTAAGGAGAAGAATTATGATCTTTGGATTTTGAACTCGCGCATGTGTCCTTCATCATTTTCTTTATTCGAGTTCTCGCCATTATCAGTGATGATCTTGTTTGGAAGACCATAACGGCAAATCAGATCTTTCCTCACAAATTTGGCAACCACTGAACTGGTTATACTGGAGTATGAGGCAGCTTCAACCCACTAGGTGATCTCTAAAACTTTGCCTTGATATAATTGTAACTTGAATGAATCTTGGAGTGCAAGCCTTTTGATTTTTCTTTCCCCTTTTTTTTTGGGATTTTTTTTTTCTGGACAAACATATTTAAATAAATAAACTTATTTGTCCTAAAGCTAAAACTCCGAGAAAACAAAAGCAATCAATCATTGATCGGAATGGATTTTTGGAGATTGTGGGTCTTTGTGGAGAAAGGATGATTGGGTTTAATGAAGTGCTTGAAGCTAATGGTAGGATGATTTTTATTCGGCGTTGGCTGATGTGTGATGATTTATGATGGTTATTTGGCTTGATGAGGTGTTTGGAAGTTTTATTTCTGGCTAAGGGTCGGTGGAGGGCGGGATGCCGAGGTCAAAGGGAAGTATTCACAGTTTATTGAGACAAGGATCTCTTGTGTTTTGTGTGTCAGCTCACCACTTACATTTCTTTTGTATTTTTGGGATTTTCATCTTTAAATCTTTTTTCTTTTTTTCTTTTTGAATTTTTTTTTTTATTTTTTTTCTTTGACTCGGGTGAGCTGATAAAAAGTGACGCACCTTTTTTGATATTTGAGGTGATCCTTGTCTAGGGCGATTTTTGGATTTTTTGGCTTACAGTGGGTAGCACAGTTTTTTCGAGAATATGGGAAAATGGTCAAACTTTATTTCAACTCATGATTGCTCGTTTTCTCAAAAATTAACTCAAGGACAATAATTTATTTACTTCTATATATTTGTTTTCTTTTTTTTTTTTGCGCCTTTTTTGTTTTTTGTTTTAAGAAGAAAATCATCTTTGGGACTAGCACGATTCAGATCTCTGTAGTCGACGCACATTCTGACTTTTACCATCCTTTTTCGGAACCGGGACCATATTGGCAACCCATCATGGGTACTTGGCCACTGCTAGGAACCCTGCATCAAATTGCTTCTTCACTTCGCCTCTGATTTTGAGGGACATCTCAGGCTTCATCCTTCACAACTTCTGTTTTACAGGCAGACATTTAGGCTTGACTGGTAGCTTGTGTACCACAATGTCGGTGTCCAACCCAGGCATATCTTGATAGGACCATGCAAACACATACACATAATCGTGCAACATATGAACCAACTTCATGCGATTTTCGTCATTCATGGCGGTACCCACTTTGACCTCTTTCTTGTTCTCAGCTCTACCCAAGTTGATCACTTCAGTGAATTCCCCGTGAGGCCGAATAACCCTTTCTTCTTGTTTCATTAACCTCATGAGTTTTGGAGGAGTTTCCCAGTCTTCCTCAACATCCCCCTCAGCTTGATTGATAGGGTGATCAAAGTCAAAATATGGATTGCTAGCACTGTTATTTTGAGAGACAATTGTTGTGGTTCTGCCTTTTGCCGAAGCGAAAAAGCAGAATGACAAGCGAAACAAACAAGCAAACAATAATGAAACAGGAAAAAGGACACATGAAATATAGGGAAATGATTTTTATTGATGGAAATTCAAAAACAACGTTTTTATTGATGATGATGATTCTGAAAATAAAAACATGCGTGCCCCTAACAACTTGTCCTATGGCCTTGGGCAGAGCCACCAGGTTGCATTACAACTAATTACTTTGAGTTAAAAGGTCACGAGAAATCAGCAGGCTTCCCAATTCTTCACCTCTTTTTCTCGCAAGACAAATGACGAACCGCACTGCACTCCACCTTCTTCGGCTTCGAGATCCACCACAGATGGCAACAACTTGGTTGTGATTAAGCAAACCAGCACTCACGAAGCTCTGGCGAATGTCACAGACAGGAATGCTCTGAGGCCAGGGATCTTGGCCTTTTGACTCAGCCAACCATCCGCCGCTTCTTTCCCCTGCCATCTTCCTTCTTTTGGCTAGACTTGGATTGTATCCCAACCCGCAACGGTCCTTGTTCCTTTTTAGCTGGATGGGTGCAATAATTCCTTGTCCAGATTTTCCCAAGCCAGACCCAACCTTATACCCTTGATCCATCATGATTTTAGCAATCTTTCTTATTACTTGCCCAGTAAAATCTTCTATGGCATTAGTGGTTGGCCTCTCGTGTCCCGGCAATGGGTTTGCAGTTATGCTTGGACCATTTTGCTTGAATGAAATCCAATTGGCATCAATTAGGTCTTGCACCACATGCTTGAAGGCTTTACACTCCTCCACAGTATGACCAACCCCGTTTTCATGGAAACTGCAAGTATTATTAGCGTTGTAACCTCTGGGAAATGGCGGCTGAAGGGGCTTCATTGAACGAGTGTTGACTAAGTTTTTGGAAGTTAAGTGATTAAACAACTCAGTGTATGTCATTGGGATTGGATCGAAACTGGTCCGCTTCTTGAACTGATAACCCTGAGTCTTGGGAATGTCAATGCCTTGCTGAGGTGGCACGGGAGCAGAGAATGGAACAACTTGTGGCGGAGGTGTACCAAAAGATGAATTTCCCCCTGAGATGACATTAGTTTCTCCTTCTTTCTTCTTAGGGAAATGGGGCTGGTACTTCTTCTGAGTGCTTGAACCGCCAGAATTTCCTACATTACTGAGGTGATTCGAGATCTTCCCACTTCGAAGGTCGTGCTCAAGTCTCTCCCCGAAGACTATCATATCAGAGAAGCTAGTAGAAACACTCGTAATCAGCCTGTCATAGTAGATTGCTGGCAGGGTTTCCAGGAACATGTACACCATTTCCTTCTCAGTTAGAGGAGGTTGAACCTGAGCGGCTGTGCTTCGCCATTTCTGAGCATATTCTTTGAAGGTCTCCTTTTCGCCCTTACTCATGTGCTGCAACTGTGACCTATCCGGAGCCATATCCATGTTGTACTTATACTGTCTCATGAAAGCTTCAGACAAATCCTTCCAACAACGGATTTCAGAGGATTGCAATTTCATATACCAATCTAGAGGAGCTCCAGCCAGACTATTTTGGAAGCAGTAAATCAGCAGCTTGTCATCATTGGCATAAGGACCCATTTTTCGGACAAACATTGTAACATGGCTCTCTGGACAGCCGATCCCTCTGTACTTGTCTACCTCAGGAGCTTTGAACTTTGGCGGCAGGACCAAATCTGGGACTAAACACAGTTCACGGGCTTCCTTGGCTCTGACACCAGTACCTTCCATTGCCCTCACTCTTTCTTCAAGTGCACGAATCAGATCGTTTGGCTGTGATCCCTCAAACATGTGTCCTTGGGGGTGGCTCCCCATATTGTAATAATATCCTCCTCCTGGCTGAAGAGCATTTTGAGGGTGTGCTGCAAACCCCGGAGTGGGACCGAGCGTGATATGAGGCTAGGAGTCCAATTTGTGGTCCTCCCAGGCTCCCTGCACGGTGGTGGTGACTTGATTAGGTGCAACCACACCAACAGAGCAGAGTCTCACTGCATCGCGGCATGTACCCGGCAGCATACCCAAGGATATCTCTCGTGAAGTGCATTGGTTTGACACATTCATTTCTCGAGCAAACACGGATGATCGACCGGATCCCGAGGAAGCGTGGTCGTAGCATTTATCGTACATGGAGGAGGAACGAAAGAAGTCACGCCATCAGGACCCACTATGGCCACACCCTCAGCAGTTGTCCCACTCTTTAAACCTTGCAGCGTGACCATCATCTCATGCATCTGGGCTTCCATAGCACCCATCTTATTTTTCAAAGCCTGGTTCTCCTGAGCCAGTTGTTCAGGGTTGAGTATTGCTATAACCGGGTCATCTGGATCCATCTGACTCTCCATCTCGACCTCTGGATTCTCTGGAATTACTTGCCATTAATCTCGCTAAGCCGGGTGTTGTAACGGTGAAAGTGAACCAGCGTGCCTTTTCTGCTTATTTAAACATTTATTGCATAAGAAACAAAATGAATGCATGAATGGGTATATGAATGCATGAACAATGTTTGCTCGGTGCCGGGAACCACAAAACACCTCGTCTTGTCATAGGCGCATAAACATTTCTTTGATTTTGGAAGTGCAAAATAACGAGGAATCGAAATAGCATACTTCATTCATCAAGAATTCAAAGCTTCACCAATTTTCATTAAAGGAAAAAGCGCAAAGACAATGTTCATAAAGAGAAAGTACAATGTTCTTGAATACTGAGCTCAAAATAAACGCTTGTGAAAAGTACAAGTAAACAAATCAAATACAAATAGCTTCAAAGCACCCGACTCTCTTCCTCTTCTTCTTTGGTGCTCGCAACTCGAGATCGCTCTTTGAACTCTGTGACCAAGGCTCTGCAAAGATACTTCACAACCGGTATACCTCGGGTGGGGTGTTGAAGAAATGCATCCCACCTCTACCTCTTGATTATTGGGAACCCCGACATAGCCTCGATCGGGCTAGCTCGGCGACTTTAAGAACTTGCTCTTCCACACTGGATCTCGCCCCCGAGCTCTTGGATGATCTCTTGATCTTCAATCTTCCCAATCAAATCTAGGAAGCGTTTCTCCCAATATTGGCTCTCGGCTTGGACTGCTCTGTAGGCTTCTTCTAGACAACGGAGGTCCTCTTTAATTCATCAAATACTCCTCTTTCAAATTCCAAGGCTCATTGATATTCTTTAAGAGTCTCAAAGAATAAAGACTTCTTTTCCGTTCAAGGTTTCTCACCGACCCTCAACTCGCCACGGATGTGATTCTTGTCCTGATTCAATGGCCAGTGTCTTCCACTCCTGAGCTTCTTCAAGTGCTTTCCTTGTCTTATGTTTATACCTTTGGAGTTCTTCTCTTGCTCCCTTCAGATATTTCTGGGCTTCGATCTTGCTTCGCTCTTCTTCTTTTAATCGCTTAACACTTTCCTCTACAGCGATCATTTTGACATCATTTTCTTCTTCTAGCTTTTCCTTCTCTAAAGCCATCTCCACTAACCTAGCCTGCAATGCTTTCTTTTCCTCTTCCACCTTTGCTAAAGCGGACTTGACTTCATTCATCTCCTCATGGGTGGGGACACAAGGCTCGTATCTCCTCCTCAAGGAAGTGTCCTTTGGCCTGATGATTTTGTACTTTGAAGCTTCTCCTTGAGCCATTGACTGAAGGTGATGTCACTGGTTCTTTTTGACAACTCTTCACTTCCTTTGCGCACTACGGATTCCCATGACTGTTGAACTCTTCGAAGCAAATCACCGCATTTAGGCATCCCTTTATAAAGGTAAACACGGACAAAGATGCTTTGGAGGGTGAATTCTCATCGGGTAACCGAGTTGCCTTAAGGTCAATGAAGGATTGTAGTTGATACACCCCGAGTCCCCATGAGAGGCACATTTGAAAACTTCCACACAAACTAAATACCACCACCGGTCTGTCATCCCAACAAGCAACAAAGATACCATCGGATTTGGAGCTCATTGAGGTTTTTCAGAAACTCAACCCACTCAAGAGCACTTCTGACCTTCACCTCACAGCCTAGAGCATAAGAAATTAGTTCCCTAACATCAGTTCGGTTATGGCTCACATGGGTAATGAGCCAGGCATAGAGAACATGAGAAGAAAGGCACATCTTCTTTTTGTGGAACCGATCAGAAGGGTGAGAGCATGGTATGTGTTGGCAAGAACAGCAGGCACAGGGTTGATAGGGTTCTTGGTGTCCTTGAAGGCCAAGAATACACCAATCGCATCTTCATCAACATACTTTTCTATTTGAGGAAAGAGAACAACCCCAAATATGGTGAGAGCAAGCACCAACTTGAATTGACCCCACTTCTTAGCCAAAGCGTAGGATTGCATCAGCCCTCAAGTACTCTTGCGGATACCCGGCTACACCATTTCTTTTTAACTTCTGCGACCTCGGTTCGTCGCACCAACCAATCCTAAGCAACATTGCGAGCTTCTCATCGGTGTAGTATTGTCCTTGAAATTGGTAGGGTCTAGCATGAGATCCGGAGAACCCCAAAAGTCGCTCATATTCCTCTAATGTAGGTGATAGTGAAAATTCTTGAAGAAGAAACATCTCACATCGTAGTCGTAGGCGGCTCAAAGCCACAAGAGCATCCTCTTGAACAACCAACCGCAAAGCCTACGAATATTCCCATATGCTCGGTCAAAGGAATCCTCTCAATCGGGCCCATAAGAGCCGCACACCGCCTCGGACTACCAACATCAACCTTTTTCACAACCGGGAAGCGGGAAGTGAGTGAAGTCTTGCTATTCAATTCCATTCTCGATGCACCTATGACAAGACGGTACATTATTCGTTGGTTCCCGACAAGCAAATGCAAATGAAATGTTGTATGAATGCAAATATTTACAACATTTAGCTTTAATGAATGCGGCATGATGCGGCTATGATGTGAATGATGCATGTGAAGAAAATAAAAGTGATGCATATGGACGGAAGTTCAAAATTTAGGAAACACGCTACGTGTCGCCTCACGCATGATGGTTTATTTGAAAGAAGGAAAATATTTTTTGTATATTTTTGGAAAAACTTTAAAAGCTCCTTTTGAGGAAGACATGTCCTAAACTACCATGCAAAGACACAATTCGTATGCCCTCGTGTCCTACAAAGGTGGGAATCCCGAGTTCTAGGGCAACTTCAAAGGTTCCTCCCATGTAGTTCTAATTCACACCCTCACAATGGCTACGGAGCTATAGAATCCTCATGCCGACACCCACAAATGTAGAATGCTACCAAGTGTGGGGCGTCATGAGAAAGCGTGATCTCGGTTGAGACTTTCGTGAGTATCGATGCAGACAAAGGTCTTGAATGACATCCACTAATCGCCTCCACTCCCTAAGTGTTTGTTGGATCCGGGTATAGGAGCCCACTCATAGTACATAAATCGTAAGGTGTGAAAGTGTGTGATCGAGGACATACTTCCTAAAATCTACCCAACCCCACCTGCAAGGAAAACCAGAACAGTCTAGACAAAAAGGTCGTCTACCCTAGGGTTCAACATGCATACCTCATTTTAATACACAAACCATTCTAATAAGTCAACGGTAATTACACGCATCGCTTACCTCAAGAAAGGGAGCTAAGAAGGAGGGGATATAATAGAATGGGGGAAATGCATGTTTTTACCTTAAGAAAAGGAGCGAAGAAGAGGGATCATGGGAATTGAGGAATGCATGCATGAGCACAATCATAGACATATAAAGGAAGAGAGAAGAAAAGAAGAAAGGGAAACTAATTTTCAAATCAAACAAATTAAACACACAATCAAGTTAACTAGGCTTGACCCTCATTTCTTTTTTTAGAAAAGTTTTTTTTTTAAAAAAAAAAGAAAAATTGTCCCCAGCAGAGTCGCCAGCTGTTGCGCCCCGAAAAATCCGGTTTGGACTTTTCGTTTGACAACGTGAAAATAGTAGAGCCGCCACCAATATTTATTTAGGAAAACATTGAAAAAACCTTTTTTTTTTGGAAAACGGGTGGTCTTTTGAAAACACAGAAATGTAGGTTCGGGGGTCGGTTGCGCATGGGGAAGGTATTAGCACCCCACGCGCCCTTTCTACCGAAAGGGAACCATTAACTTGATGTGTGGTTTTGAAATGTTTGATTTGAAAATAATCGTTCTACCTCTTTTCTTTTCTTTTCTTTCCTTTTGAGAAATTATTTTATTAAAAAAAACGGGGGAAAAGGAATATTTTTGGTATCTTTGAAAAGTGGGACAAAACAAAGATTTTTGAAAAGGGTGCTTGACGGGACATGAACCCGGTCCTACGTACCCTCACGGAATGAGGGATCAAAGCTACGTAGTTCTCGTTTTGCGTCTGAAAACGGCTTAGGGGTTTAAGTTTTGGAGTTTTTGAAATAAGACTCGAGTGTTCGCGAATACCAAACAAGCAAAGGCTTCGAGTGGCATTCAATACTAACTCGAAAGAAAAGAGAGTTGGAACCGGTAATCAAACAAGCAATGGCTTCGAGTGATTACAAGTGACAACGTTGCATTATTCTGTTTTTGAAAATTGTTTTGAAGAAAAGTGGTGAGCATCAATGATAATTATCACCAATAGCTCGTGTTATTTTGGGAATTTGAATTTGTTTTTGTTGTTTAATTAAGGTGTGGGAGCTTTCATAATAGTCAAACAAGCAAAGGCTTGAGTGACTATCACTAATAACTCCTCATTAGCGATCAAACAAGCAATCGCCGAGTGATGGCTAATGATTTGCTTATGAAAATGCCTTAGGGTTTTTTATTGGAAAGAAAACATTTAATTTCAAGTTTGAAAAGGAAGTAGAACATTACAAATCCTTTTTCAAGTCAAAACCGAGACAACAATAAGAACACAAGCATAGCAATCATAAAGAGTATTCACAAGTTACTATGGACAATTGAATACATGATTAAGCAAACATGTGAGTGCAAGAGTATACAATCATGGGATGCAAGGCATAGCATTATTGAATGTATGATTAGGCAAGCATGTGAATGCATGAGTATACAATTATGGAATGCAAGGCATAGCATTATTGGATGCATGATCATGTAATAATGAATGCAAGACATGATATTAATGGATGCATGAACATGTAAGAGAGTATGAGAACACAAGAGCCATAGGCACATATGGATGCATGAACATGTAATAATGAATGCAAGACATGATATTAATGGATGCATGAACATATAAGCACAAGTGATAAAATGCAAAGGGTAAAAAATGTTTTTGGATACATTTGCAAATAAACAAGTAGTAAAACTTTTAGTAAAAAGTTAATGAATGGTAAAGTAAAAATGCACGAGGTAAATGGTAATTATTTAATGAGATGGTAAAGTAAAAAGAAAGTTAATTTTTTTTACTTTTTGGTAAAATGTTAATGAGTGGTAAGGTAAAAATAAATAAATGGATGGTTAAAAAGGTTAAAAAACAACTTAACACATTTATACTCATCTACACAAGATCAAGCAACACAATTTTTAGCACAAAATAAGCATCAAGAAGGCCTTGTAGGCCGAAACCTCATATGAACAAAACACCAAATTATTTCATGCCTAAATTCATGATCAGCACATAAAACAAATCATGCCAATCAAACCCATCATGCATTTTATTTACATAAATCAACAAGTGAAAGGGGAGCAAACAAAAACCCTAAACCCTAAGGCTTAGAAACCAAAACCTCTACATCCCTAAATCAAACTAAAGATTCAACCTTGCAAGTTATGATATGAACAAGAAAAGGCATATAATACATGAAAGTTCTTTGTTCATGAAAAAGTGAAAAGATGAGTGTGAAAATGCAAAGAATATGGTTAAAAACACAAGAACCCTCTCATCAAGGCCAATGGCTCACTTCAAACACCCAAGGCTCCCAATGTCCTTGACATAGTGTTTGAAATGAGCCCTCTAAGCCTCTTAGAGAGGAAAGAGGAGTAGAAGGAAGATTCACATGCTAATAGTTAAAAATGCAAGAGATAAGATGTTTACCTCAAGATCAAAGCTACACAAGAGTTGAAAAATGAAGATCAAGAACAAATCACCAACAAATGTCACGCAAACTTGAAGAAAACAAGCTCCTTAGTAGTGTAAAAATGGAATCAATGATGAAAGGAAGAAGATATATGAATATAGAGTGAGTTTTAGGTGGTTTGGTGGATGAGAGTTGAACAGAAAATGGACGAGGAAGAGGGAGAGAGGCTACGGCCTTGAGAGAGGGAGGAGAGGAAGAAGAGTGTGCTAGGGTAAAATGAATGAATCTCCCCTAATCTCTTGCTTTTGGGTTTTTATATGGGGTGAAAACTTAAAGGGCAATTATGACAATGTGCTTCTTGCAAACCAATAGGATTTGAGATAAAATTTGAATCAATGGTCAAGATGCAATGTCACATGGATTGAGGGTAATTAAAAAGCACAAAATGAGGAGAGAGGAGGGCTGAATGCGCAGCTTAGTGAGTGTGGTGAAGGATAAGATCATTTACAAAATTGTATTTTTCCATAAAACTTATTACATAAGTGCCATTTTGATTCAAATGAAAGGTGAGGATTGTATTTCACACTTAAATGGAAGGCTATGATTTAACACAATTTGCAAGCAATAAAAATAAAACAAAAATGCATGATTATGGGCTGGTGTGCGCAGCAAGGAGTGAGAGAGTGAGTGGAATTGCAAATTGTACTATTGTACTATACACGATCTTTCAAAATTCAAAAGAAAATAGAATATTCCTTTCTAGATCATTCTTCTAAATTCATGCCATTTTGGGCCATGTCCTATGATTCCATGATTGGGCTCTGAATTTTATGATCTCACCAATCCCAAAATTGATTTGTTTACCCCACCTTAAAGGAAATGACCATTTTACCCTTCTATCCAAAAACTTGATTTTTATGCCAAAAAGTTTAACATTTATGCACAAAAATAATCACAATTAAGCACAAATATTCCTCAAATAGATTATTGATGATTATTCAGTGATTTGGAACGAAAGACTGTTTTTATTGCGAAATGACCAAAATGCCCTTTCACCCTAAAAACCCTAGTTTTTTGCTCGAAGCACATTTTCACTTCACAAATGATTTTTCCCCCTAGGAGTAACCTCTAATACCTCAAAAATGCATGTTGAATGACTTGTCTTGAGAAATTGTCCCTTATTTGCAAAATGACCAAAATACCCTTTTGCACTGAAAAACCCTAATTTGTCTAAAAAGTGCATTCCAACTCCAAAAATGATTTTAGAAGCTTTGATATGATTTTTTAAAAACCTAAATGCAATGCATGATGCTCTCTTCTCCTCTATTTATTTATTTTTTTGGGGAAAATTAGGGTTTTGATCTAAGCCGGACAAAATTGGGGTATGACAGGTTATGATGGGGATATTGCTTTGTTATGATAAGTATTTATAGGAAGGGGAAAAGTGTGAATCTGGATCTGGAGATCCATGAAGTGAAGAATAGCTTGGTCCTGAGAGTTGAGACTAGTGTTTAAGTGTTGCCTAAATTGAAATGATGAAATCTTTACCATATTTCTTCTAGTTGGGTCAGTATGAAAGTTGATTGATTTTTTTAGCAGAGATTTTGATTTCATGAATTAATACCAATTGTCAATCTTATGGTATGCGATATTTGTATTCAAATGAACACCTATGTTGAATGGTATGTTTCTTACGCCTTTCTGGATCGGTATATTTCTTCTAGTTGTGTCAGTATGTGATTTATGTGTTAGTTTGTGATTTTAAGTAGCTTTTTGACATTAAACACATTTATTTTTAAAGACCTTGGTTCATGTCAAAATAATCATTTTTTTGAATAAGCAGGTCTAAAACCAGATACAATTCTTATTCTGCATTCACCCATATTACCGTCGTCAGTTCTCCATAAACTGCAGAAGGATCTAGAAGGTAACATATTCAATCTATGTTTTTGGCTTTATAAAATGCTTTATTCTTTGCAATAGGAGTTTGTTACTGTTGAATATGTGGTTCGTATGTCTATATCAGATCACCACTAGGCCGCATTTATAATAGTATTGCAATAATACGATAAATGTTGATTGATATGATTGCTAAATCTAATAGTCCGCCTTAGGAATATACATTGCTTGAAGGCATTCATTTCATTGCTTCAGTGGAGGGAGGCTCTCTCTCTTGGTGCAAAGGCTGGAATTCATCCATGGATTGGTATTCGTGCTCCAAGGATAGCTCTCGTGAGTTCTGTTAACTTTCTGTTTTTGAAGTTTTCTGTACAATGATTGCATTGCGTTTGTTCCTCTCTTTGAATGTTGTTTATTCAATGGTAGTGTGTCAATGCTTTAATGTTGGTTACTGTTTGTGAAACCTGAATTGACAGTTACTTTTCTCTGAGAATGATTAAGATAAGTTGGGTGTTATAGTATTTCCTACTTCAACATCATAAGATAAGTTGTTTGGATTAGTTTCTCCTGATATCTTTGTCATTTATTATAGTTTAATAATTAAACTTATTCTGCAGATCATGTGAATATGTTTTTATGTTGATAGATTGAACTTTTGCACTTCGTTTGGATTGGGTGATCAATTGGGGTGTATTTTGTTTGAAATGGAAGTTAGGGATCAAAGTTACTCATTCAGTTTTGTGTAACTATAAATAAGGATTAGTGTTTTGTGTATATTAGTAGTCTCATTGTATGAGTTACTCATTCAGTTTTTTGAAATGTTAGCGCCTTGTAAGGTTGGGCAGAGAGAGTTTGTCATCTCTTCTCTGAGGAGCAGTAGCTTTGGGGTTACGGGGGGTTTTCTTTCTTGGGTTGTAGGAGACGCTACTTCTTTGAAGTTCTAGATTCTATGATTAGTGAGTTTTATATTTGTGCAGCCTTATGCAGGAGCCTTTTTGTTCACAATGCAGGGTGTTCTATCTTTTGTAGTGCTTTCACTTATTCCTATGATTCGTCCATTTCAGTGGCAGAGTTTATTGCTCCCGGTAAGTTGACGGATTCAGCAATCCCCAGTTTCAGATATTCCTTGCAACTTTGTCACATAAGTAGTACAATATGTTGGCCTTGCTTTTCAGGTTTTGCCTGCAAAAACGATTGATTTCCTTGATGCCCCAGTTCCATATATTGTGAGTTTTCTTTTACTTTATGTTTTATAAAACATATGTTACTTCATGTTATATATGTTTTGTGTTGTATCAGTTTCGCCAACTATCACTTTAGTATTAATTAGTGATTCATTCATAATATTCTCCATACATGGAGTATAACTTCATAAAGAAAAGTTTTACCATTGATTCTCTGGTGGGAATTTTTTCTCAACTGACAATACATGTTTTTAGATTTATTAGGATTGTTCACATTGTTTACGCAATTTTTCCATTTTCTTGCAGGTTGGCATACAACACAAACCGGATGACTTGTATATGAAAACTACTAATGATGATGATGATCCAAGTCATTGTCCAAGATATCAAAGCAAATCATGAACAAGACTTGGCAATACCTTACCTCTTCATAAGTTCAATTATGGGTTGTGTTCTTCCCTTTATACTCTTAATTAGTATTTAATGCTAGCTAGTCAATGTGAATTGTGTATCTAAATTTGTATTTAATGCTAGCTAGTCAATGTGAATTGTGTATCTAAATTAGTATTTAATGCTAGCTAGTCAATGTGAATTGTGTATCTAAATGTGAATTTTGTATTTAAATTTTTTTTTTTAAATTTTTTTTATTTTTGCCACGGATTTGCGATGAAATTCGCGACGACATTGCCACGGATATTTGCGACAGATTAGCGACAGAAACATTTGCCACGGACAATCCCGTTGCAAACGATTTGCGACGAGCATTTTTGCCACCAATTTTTGTCCGTGGCAAATGTTGTTTTGCCACGGAAATTTGTACATTTGCGACGGAAATGTCCGTGGCAAATCAGCGATTTTCTTGTAGTGTTGCATATATTTTACCACACCAATGTGTAAGCAAATTGACGTCAAATTGTGGTCAACAAGTATTTTTCAATGTATTTGTTGGAAATCAAACAGTTTGCAACAATTGTTGTCTCGGTCTTGTGAATGACGTGGGAAGGTTGTTACACATGGACATCACAAACAATGCGGTTAAATTGCCAATGTTCAAGACAAACAGGATTGAAATTTTGAATAGGTCTGTGAAGGTTTGGAATGATTGTAGTTTAGTTCACTCGCTTGATCTATGTAGGCTTTCAATGACACGAGGAGGTAAGTGAATGTATAGAATGAAAAGTACACTTTAAGTGAATAAGTTCTTCCCATCTCGCATATACTGCATCATCATTGTCTAATTCATGGTTTTGTGTCTTTTGTTATGATTGTACCTTGATCAATGAAGTTGTTGGTCGTTGAATCGCTTGAGTATTTGGCCCGATTGTTGATGTTAATAAAGGACTGGGGTCTTGGCCGCACGCGGGTGGTACCTGCAATGACACTCCGACGCTCAAGTTAGCAGTGTGTGATCGAGCAGGTTCACGAGGTGTAGATAACGTACCTGATACTGAGGTTCTGCAGTGTATTTATACTGATGTTGCAGGAGGCGCTCTGGCCGTTGAGGATAATGCGGAGGTGAGCGCTACTTGCGGAGCACGCCACATATTCGGCCGCGCTGGGCCTCTGGCCCACTCCGAAACATGTGATAAAAATGATTATAATAAATACAAATATTATAACTAATATAAAAATGCTAAATTACACCAATTGTCCTTTAGGTTATTTAATTGTAACTTTTAAATTCTGAATAATTTACATTTCTCAGCCCCAAATCGTTACAATTAAATAACTTAGAGGATCTAAGTTGTGCGAAAAAACTTAAAGGACCAACTTGATACAGTTACATAACTTAAAAGACATACGTGGTACAAAAAAACTTAAAGGACCAACTTGTTACATTGTGTTATATTGTTGTTTTTTTAATAAGCAAATTGTGTTAAATTGTTGTTTTGATGTTAGATGAACCCTAGGTTAGACGACAATATTGGATGTTGTTATTGTGTGTTGTTGATGGAAAAGGGTGAGGTGTTATAGCGCACCCACATATTTTGTTCGAAATCATCTCCATTGAGATAATTGCGAGACGATACTAACAACGGTAGGGTTGGGAGTTAGAAATAACTTTCTCCATTACTTGGATGCAAAACGTTTTGTGTTGTCCTTGACCCTCATATTCGGCTCGAAATCATCTCCACTAAGATTATATCGATACCACCTATTAGCCTGTATTTTCGACAGGCACTAGTGGAAAAAAGGGTTTTAAAGTCGGATATTTTGGGCTTTTAAAGTCGGATGTTAGTCCGACTTCTATTAAGACGACTTAGAAAGTCTGATATTTTTAAAGTCGGGTGGTACTCCGACTTTAAAAGTAGGTTTTTAGGTCGGATTAACGTACCCACCCGACTTTAAAAGTTTGTTTTATAGTGTCTGTGGAACACTTTTAAAGTCGGATTACATAGCCATCCGACTTTGAAAGTTTTATTATAACGTCGGATGACATGAATATCCGACTTTAAAAGTAAATTTTAGGTCGGATTAACGTACCCACCCGACTTTAATAGTTTGTTTTATAGTGTCTGTGGAACACTTTTAAAGTCGGATTACATAGCCATCCGACTTTGAAAGTTTTATTATAACGTCGGATGACATGAATATCCGACTTTAAAAGTAAATTTTTCTTTTGATAATTATTTGCTTCACGCTCATTTCCTACGCACACTTTAAAATAATTTTCAACTAGGCAAAACAGAGACATACACACAAGTAATTAAAGTACTTTACTTAAATATGTAGAGTTAAACTCTCAAATGCGCATGCTTTTTGGCAAGAATCAAATAACATGGCTAGTAAAAGCTTGTAATAACAAATAGCAATTTGCAGAAAAAAAATAGAGAAATAACATGGAATTGGTCAAATTTTCATCAGACTTAGGCTAGGCCTAACATAACCCATAATTCACTGTGAGACTGTTCAAGCTTTCAAGAGACAGAGCTCTTCAATTGTTAAAGCTAATAATAACTACTTCGAAGAAAGCTCTCCAGCCTCACAGTTACAACACATTACATAGCTTTTTAGTTGATCACCTAAATTATTAAAAGCAATTCAAAAAAACTAGTTTCATATTAAAAAGAGAGAAAAGAAGCAACAATTTGAAGATTGAGAAACTAGAACTATTTCATCCTCACAAGAGACAGAGTGCCCTTCAATTGAAAATTTCAATTGAGTATCTAAGCCATTTCCCTTCTTTCAGAAACCAATTGTGTCACAATACAAGAATTAGATGATTACTAGCCTTACTTCTACAATTGAGGTAGAAAGAAAAACAATTGTGTTAGCTAAAATAGGACAAGGGCTTCATTGTCAAAATATTTACCAAAAGTAGTCTTTTGCTGAGAGAGTGGAGAACTAGCTTGTCGGTAATCTCAAGCAAACACTCATTGCGTTAGGAAGGTCTTGTTTGTTAGCAAACACAAGCAATACTGCATCTCTCAGTTCATCCTGAAATAACAATTAAAATAAAGGTTTTTAGTTTTGAACATGTTGTTCAATTACAAGAACACAAAAGAGAGTAAAGAACAATGATTGTTTGTCATGAACCTTTTAAACATTGAGAAGTGAAACACAAGTCCATTCAACCAAAGAAGACTAAATTTGCGGATCCTTCCTCCCGAACCCTATGTCATTGAAAAACCGGGTACTATGTACTTTGTTCTTTTTATCGAGATAGAATTCAATACTCAACAGATATAGAGAATTAACTAGTTAAGAAATAACATAACTCATCAAAGATTAGGGAAAAATCAAGAGAAGAGACACATCTCTTACATTAGTTTCTCGCCTCGATGTTCGGTGTGCGATACGATTTGCAGGAGCTGAGAGTTCTTTGCTCAAGTCAACTTCCAAACTACAGCTCATAATTCAAATGACTTAATAGAGTAATAAAGAAAGAACAAAAAGAAAAGGAATAATACTAGCACAATTGAAGGCTTGATTAAATTCGATTGAGCGATAACTGTCAAGGCTCATGACTCTATTTAAGCTCAGAAACCCCGAAGGCTCTTCCTGTAAAGAATAAAAGAACAGCATCATGAAAAGCTAAAAATGTTTTGTGCCATTCTCATTCCTACATGAAAATGGGATACAGTAACTACAAGAAAGAGAACAATGCCAAACAAAGTAACTGTTCTCCATTCTCTTCAACAACACCCATAATTTTGTTTAAATGAAATTATAAGAGCATTGGATTTTGATGGGCATTACAGTTGTGAGTAAATATGGCATATTTAACTCAATTTGGAGAGTAATGCCATGTGTTTGGCCTTTATTATATATCCTCATTGGCTGGAGCTGAATGTTTCTGCAAACTAACTAATAGGATGTGAATAAACATGTAACCATCAAAAGACCATACAATTTTACAGCACAACAACATAGTACTCTGTTCCAGTATTTTAATAGGCATTGCAACAATAATTCTGTCAAGCTAAACAGAATGGATTAATACCTCATGTCTTGACTTCAATTTTCCAGCAACATCCATTACTTTGACAATGTTCGCCAAGCTAAACAGATTTTGAGTAGCCCGCAATTGCAAAGAAAACATTGTGGAAGTTAAGCCACTTCCGTATGAGAATAATATCACCCTCTTACCTTCCTGAAAATTGTAAATATTTATTAGAAATCAGAAAACATTGTCTCGGGGACGCTAAATGTGTCATAGATAGTAGCCAGAAATTCACCAATGCGGTATGCTTGTTGTGAATAAGGGATACAAATGCTGCATAGAGAGACGCGGTGTACATGTTTCCAACTTGCTTTGGTATCAAAGTAGTTGGTTGTACCTTCTCATCATATAGAGGCTTTGCAACTTGCTGAGAAGCCTTCAAAATCAATAATATTGCATATGGTCAGCAAAAAAGTTTCTATACTGTCCATTTTTAAAAATTTCTAAAAGAAACAGAAGATTATTTTTGCTTATATAGGCTCTCATACCTTTCGAGATCACGGCTTTGGTAGCTCTCATCATCAGATAAAGTTGTAAAAGGTGCCAGCTTTTCTTTGGCAACCTCATCCAAAGCGCTGCAATCACAATCAACTTTTAAACACAGATGCATTAACTGAATAAAAATTAAACAAGTTTTCCAGAGAACGGAAAACGATGATAACCTGGGATTCCTCAAGAAGTCACTGAAGAGTAAGCGAGCGAAACTTTTTTGCACAAGCTGCAGAAAGAAAGAAGTATTAGTGTAGAAACAGACATGCTAAAACAGAAATCTACATATCAACTAAGGTAGATACATCAATAAGATACAAAAATGCAGAGCATATAAGGGGAGCATTATTAGGTGTCTTAGGTAGTTTGTACATTAGAGAGAGCAAATGGTTTTCCTCCAGTTTCTCATACCTGTAAAAGTAAATATAGTTAGGTACTAAATATAATAAATCAAGTTCTCAAGAAATTATAGAGACTTACTTGTGACAGAAATGTTTATAACAAGAATCAAGAGCCTTGAGGTAACAAGTTTGTGAAAGCTTTCCATCAACAACCTACAACATAAAAGTAAGTGGTTAATGAGTAGAAGTATTAAACAGACATGAACAGCAATGTTAATCCTTCATAGCATCTTAAAACCAAAATAAGGTTTCATGGATGATTTGATAAACAAATGGGAAATGCAGTTGGAGGATATTATTCAAATCATATGATCCCAAACTCAAATGCTCTGACAGCGACGAAAAGCTTACCGGATATTCACTAGCAAGATCAGGTTTGTAAAAATCATAAACATGAGCCATATGGCTTCCCCTCAATTTGCTTTCAAAAGAAATGGGAGCATCAGGACCAATTAGCATGGCAATAGCAGCAGCTCCTCCGGTAGGTCGAGCAGGTCCTTCAGCATAGACCTGAGAAAGGAAACAACGATTAAGCATGCTTGGCAATTAACCTCCCCAACATTAAGACAAAACCTAGGACATGTCTTTTTTGAGTTCAGAACTTCTAGTATTCTTATAATCGTGTATAAGAAAGACAGCGGAAACCATATTTTTTTCCTAGATTTCTGTTTGTTTCCATATTTCTGAAAAGAGCAGTTCTAAGATTTCTAGATTTCTAATACTTGTAGTATTCTTAGAATCGCGTATAAGAAAGACAATGTGCATGATTAGAAAATAATCTTACCGCACTGTCAGTGCAGACGACAAGTCCATAGCGTCCATCCCATGAATTGCTCTCCACCCAATTGACACAATTGAACAAAGCAGCAGTTCCTCCATAGCATGCATTAGTTGAATCAACACCTTCAATGTCAGTGTTTCCATATTTCTGTTTGTTTCATCCAAATAAATGAACATTGTATTAGAAATCTAGGAAATAAACTATTTGATCAAGGAAATAACAAGACAACAGAACCAATCCACATCTAATTATAAACATTACACATATCCTACTTAAAATCACCAATTCTATTCCCATTTTTTACTAGTGATAGTTGTCATATTCCAAAGATGCGATGAATATGTATTAAGTTAAAAAAATATCATGAATAACATAAGGGATGAAATCGAACCACGATTACAATTTTAAGAAATTTGCAACTCCAAATGATAGAGCAACATATGGACCAAAACGAAATTAAAGACAAAATCGGTTTACAAATCTGATTTCCGATTTAATTCCATGATAGAGCAAAATTAATTTTTAAGATTTTATTCCTTTCAACCAGTAAATCGAAGACACATAGAAGACAAAACTATCAATTTCAAACTATAAGCCAAATCGTAACAAAGACAAATATATCTAACCTCTCGATCCGGACCTTCAAATAAACTTCTAAATGAAATTGATGAAGAAAATGAGATTCAAACTATGAAGCTTCAAGATCTCGTAGCATTTGAGAACTTCATAAGCTTTTGCACAAAGAGAAAACGAAAAGTAAAGCAAAACTATGAAACATAAATTAGGGTTCACCTTAACAATGAGAAGAGGAAGCCATGGCAGAGAAGAGAGAGAAGGAAGCCAAGCACATACCAAGCTAATACAGAATCGTTACCTAAATAGAGCAAAACGCGAGCTTGAGCAACTTCAAACTTGAACCCGAATTGTGACCTCAAACCGTTTCTGAAAATTTGTAAAAATAAAATAAAAAGCAACGAATCATTTTCGAACTCAACACAGCGAAGAGAGATCCAAATCGAGATTGAGAGGAAAACGAAAACGAGGATGGATACTGAAATCGAACAAGAGAGTGAGATTGGTAGAGAGAATCGCTTGTTAGGGTTTTTTTGCAGGTGAGTGAGTTATCGTTTGGTAGAGAGGCGTTTTTTTTTGTTTATGCCAAAAAGAAAAAAAAGAGTCCACATTTTAAGACGGATGAAATTTTGTTCCGCCTCGGTATGTTAGTGCCTGACATTTTAAGACGGATATTTTCACATCCTACTTAAAATCACCAATTCTATTCCCATTTTTTTACTAGTGAGGCTAAATAAATGCAGTCAACGCTGTTTGACCTTTTGCTTTAACAGTTTGAGCCTTCGACACTAAGAGGGTATGTCAAAGGTGTTCTTTGATCACTGAAGGGATTTGGTAGGTTTGAAAACTTGAAAGATGCATTTCGACGAGAAGACGAAAGTGAAGAATGGTAGCAAGCTTAAGCTTGGAAGATGACGTCGAAGAAAGCGGTTTCAATGTTGTCGAAGACCTTGGTGATCAAGCTGTCGAGAATTTAGCGGTTCTTAGTTTAAATTTCAAATGTATTAACCGTTGTAGACCGTTTATTTCCCTCTTCTTAGTATATATAGCTTTTCCTGAAAAGGAAAACGGGTCACAATCTCAACATACACATTCTTACGCTCAAAATTCCAAGGGACAGAGAAAACTGACCAACAGAAGCAAATGTATGGATCTGTGTACCACTTTCTCATATCTTTATGCGATTTAAGTTTGTTTCTTTAAACTTTTCTTTATCTTTTCTTTATCTTTAAGAATTCCTTGGCTTTCAAGACAATTCAACAGTTTCTTTTCTTTGAAATTATCGTTCTTTGGAGAAGCGAAGGTCAAGAACGCCAAGAGTGTTCATACATTATTCTGCAAACAATTAACACAATATTCTCTTGAGATTCACTAGTTGATCTCGCAAGTTAATAATTCAGACCAGCGGTTGTTTACCAAAAATCACCGTAAACACCACCGAGATCATATTGATGCGACTAACTTGATAGGTTACTGGAAATGTTATGGGAATCTAACCTGCTTCTTTAAACGTGTGTAGATGAATTGGAATCAATTGAGTCGTGGTTGTGTGTATGACAGGTTAGATCAGGGAAGAGTGGCTTTGAAGTAATATTTTTTAGTTGGGGATGAAGAATTTATTATGCTAGCAAACTGACATGAATTGACTAAATATGAAGGGGGGATTAGATGTCAATGCATTCTTTGAAATGATGTACCTAATAGGATCGAAAATAAATCAGGTATCACTTGTATCATGACGGGTTTAAGCTAACTATTGGATTTGGGTTGACCATGATGAACAACTTCTGAATTTTGACGTAGGGGATTCAAGAAGTTCTAGTGTTGGTGTTCCATATAATGTAGAATATGAGTTGATGAAAAGCATTATTTGTGATGCTCTCGGGGTGAATGTGCCATTTGATGAGTCTGAGTATGACAATCATGATGAACTTCCGAATGAAGAAGCACAAAGATTTTATAGTTTAAGACAGTCAAACAAACCATTGTTTGAAGGCTCTCTGTAGTCAAAAATATCTGTATGTGTGAAGATTTTAGCTCTCATGTCCATTAGTAATATTTCTTAGTTGGGTTTAGATTATGTGACTGAGTTGATGTTGGAAGCGACACCTGATGTGTCCATATTTGGATCATGTTTTCTTTGTTTTATGTATGGCATTGTTTAGTTTGTTTAGTCATGAGTTCTTTAGTTTTGTTTAATTTTTATGTATATTTGGATAATTGCATTTGGTATGTTGTGTTTTGTAGGAAATGAGCATTTTAGTGTTGGAAAATGGCTTGGATGAGTTGATATGGAGCTAGGAGTCATTTTAAAAGAAATTGGATTAAAAAGGGACGGACAGATCGATCCACCACCAGGGTGTGGTGGCTACCACAGGTGTGAATCGGAGCTTGCTGATTGCAATCGAGTGTTGTTGCGAAACACCAACTGGGTTCACGCCACACCCTGCTGCTACAGTTTCGTTTTTTAGCATTTTTATCCTAGTTTTTGGACAGTTTTGGACCCTTTTGAGCAATGTTATTAAAATCGACCCGGTGATCGACTCGGTCAGGGCACTGGGTCATTGGGTTAATGGTCGGACCGAAGGGTCACTGATCGACCCGCGTAACCCGTGATACTATTAAAAATCAAGAAAAATAAGCATGACAAGTATAAATTCACACATGCAAAACTACCAATTATTTTTACCATAATATCTATAAATCATAAATATATTATCTTATATACTTTTATTAATTTTGAGACTAACATAAATTTCAAAACGATATATTGAATAAAAATATATTAAGAAAAGCCTAGGATATATATATATATATATATATATATATATATATATATATATATATATATATATATATATATATATATATATATATATATATCCAATCAAGTAAGATATTATAAATTTTAAAATATATAAAGAAATTCTCAAGTCGTTGAACTTGAAACTTAAAATTGGAACGTCAGTAATCAACACTTTTATTATACATATAAAATAGTATTAGTTAAGATTTAACATAAAAGCTGTGTTGGTGTAATGGTTGAGGAGTTACCGGTTTTCTTCAGGAATGCAGGTTCGAATCCTGCATTTACCTTTTTTAATTGAATAAATAAATTGTTGCTGTGCAATTCTATCAAGCGGGCGGGCCGACCGGGTCACGGAATATTACCGGGTTGAGGCATTTTATACCGGGCCGACCGAATATTCGCCGGGTTAACTGCTTAGCCGATCCAACTTCACACCCGAGCCGTTCATGGGTTCGGTTCGCGGTCGAACCGGTCCGACCGACCGGGTCGGTCCGGGTTTAATAACACTTCTTTTGAGAGGAGCTTAGAGGCAACGATCTTCATATTCTTCCTTCTCCATGATTACAGTTTGAATGTTTCCTAACTTCTCCATGGATTCTTAAGTAGTTTGATATGTCTGAGTAGTTATCTTTTTCTAGGATTGGGTACATCCCTTGGTATGTGTTTCGCAGGTGTATCAAAGAAATACGAAGCGCCAACAACAATTGGACTGCGCGCCCACCCAACTCGATCGCCAAACACGCCGCTTGAGCGCAATTCGTACCGTAAAATCTCGCTAACGGTCGGACCTCGCGGTATATATACGCCATTCGCATGGCATCAGGTACGTTCTCTAACCTTGTGCTACCTGCCCGAGCGACCTCTCACTAGATCGTCGGAGTGTCTTTGCAGGTACCACCCGAGGTGTTCAACGCGTGAAGCCAGGACCGGTCCTTTCACTCATTCAACGACCGGCCCATTCGACGAAGCAACAACTACAACTCTCTATTGGTCAAGGTACGATCAATTGGCGACCACCATGGGAGGCCCGTGGCGCTATCCTACCTCATTCATGGCTCCACGCGACCGCCCCGCACGCGGCCACTTTCGACTCAATCCTCCGGCAGAACCGCCAGCGAGACCCGGGCGTGGCCGCCACGATCCCACGAGTCTCAAGGACTTCGCGACAAGAACCTTCGGTGCACAACCGGCCGCGGACCTATCCTCAAACAGTTGCCCGCCCGCTCCCGGAGACTTGCCGCCCGAGCCTGGTTGAAGCGGGCATTCAGAGCCTCTACTGCACCATGTCACTCAGCCGTTTTGCAGATCTTGCAAAACAAAAATCGTGTGATCGCAGATCGAGACGCGCCATCTCTCAAGACGAAAAGAGGATCGATTCCGCCGCTCGCGCGCGCGAAGACGGAGAACCCCTCGCTCGCCGCCGACCGCCGCAAGACATCGCCTCCTCGAAGGAGCATTTCTCGCCGAGAGAGCACTACTCATCGCTCTCCGGCGGAAGAAAAGGTGGCACGCAGATCGCCCTCGGCGAGAACGCAGCGTAGACGCCGTTCAATGTCCTACGATTATGAAGATTCTAGCTATCGTCCCGACACCGCCGCCGCCCACAAGGTACTCTTCCAATGAGTCGTCGGTCATCATTGCGCCCGAAAAATCCGGTTTGGGACTTTTCGGTTTGACAACGTTGAAAATCAAGAGAGCCGCCACCAATATTTTATTTTAGGAAAACATTGAAAAAACCTTTTGAAAGCGGGTGGTCTTTCAAAACTTAGAGATGTAGGTTCGGAAATTCGGTTGCGCATGGGGAAGGTGTTAGCACTTCACACGCCCTTTCTACCGAAAGGGAACCATTAATTTGATGTGGTTTTGAAATGTTTGATTTGAAATACATAGTTCTACTTCTTTTCTTTTGAGAAATGATTTTATTGGAAACGGGAAAAAGGAATGTTTTTTGGTATCTTTGTAAAGCAAGACAAAACAAAGATTTTTGAAAAGAGTGCTTGACGGGACATGAACCCGGTCCTACGTACCCTCACTCGCTAAGGGATCAAAGCTACGTAGTTTCGGTTTTTGCGCCCGAAAGCGGCTTAAGAGTTTAAGTTTTGGAGTTTTTTGAAATAGGACTCGAGTGTTCGCGAACACCAAACAAGCAAAGGCTTCGAGTGGCATTCGGTATTAACTCGAAAGAAAAGAGAGTTGGAACCGGTAATCAAACAAGCAATGGCTTCGAGTGATTACAAGCGACAACGTTGTATTACTTTTTGAAATTGTTTTGAAAAAGGCGAGCATCGGTGATGATTATCACTAACAACTCGTGTTATTTTGAAATTTGGATTAGTTGATTTTTGATTAAGGTGTGGGAGCTTTCATGATAGCCAAACAAGCAAAGGCTTCGAGTGACTACCACTAATAACTCCTCATTAGCGATCAAACAAGCAAAGGCTTCGAGTGATGGCTAATGATTTATTTAAGAAAATGCCTTTAGGATTTTTATTGAACAAGCATTTGATTTTTGGTTTGAAAACTAGTTTAGAAAAGAAGTTTGATTTGGAAAAAAAGATTTCTTGAAAACAAGTAGAACATTTCAATCAACTTTAATCCCATAACCAAATGTAAGATGAATGAATGAAGTTCAAACATGTTCAATTAATCAAGCAAACAAGAACACATTGATCATCAATTAAGATTAAGCATGCCCATACAATTAAGGGAATCAATTGTCAACGATGCAAGACAAAGTTCTAAAAGTAATTGTGCAAGTGTGTGTAAGAGAGGTGCAATTGTCTTAATGATTCTATGCTACACAAGTAGTAGGCTTACGTCTTCATATAAGAGCACATGCATGAGGGAAGGGATTACACACAATTAAATCAAGACATTTGAATGGCATGATGGACAAGTGATACAATTAAATGATAGGCATAGGATATTCCTAATTGAATGATTGAACATGTAAGCAAAGATGCGTGAATGAGCAAGCATGTGAATGCATGAGTATACAATGGATGAATGCGCATTATAGAATGCAAGGCATGACATTATTGGATGCATGATTAGGCAAACATGTGACTGCATGAATATACAAGGAATGAATATGCATGTTTGAATGCAAGACATGGTGTTAAGGGATGCATGAGCATTTAAGAATGGATGCAAAGCATACAAGTGAATGAATGACTAGCACATAAAAGGAAGCAAGGAACATGAACATATGAGGATGCATGAGAGTGTCACATAGACTAAGTGTGAATGAGGATGCATGAATGTGGAAGTAATTTGGTAAGGAATGGTAAAAGGTTTAAGTAAGAAAGTGGTAAAATGTTTTTGGGTTTTTAGTGTTTAGGAAATGAGATGAAATGTTTTTGTTTTGAAAGTGGTAAAAATGTTTTGGGGTTTATTTTATGAATATAGAAAGTGGGAAATGCAAGTGAGAAAATGTTTTGGGTATTTTTGCAAATTGGTAAGTGGTAAAACTTTTAGTAAAAAGTTAGTGAATGGTAAAGTAAAAATGCATGAGGTGAATGGTAATTACTTAATGAGATGGTAAAGTAAAAATGAATGAGGTGAATGGTAATTATTTAATGACATGGTAAAGTATAAACATGCATGAATGGTTAAAAGTAAAAAAAACACATTAACATGATTATACTCACTTATACAAGATCAAACAACACATTTTAAACACAAAGATGAACATCAAAAAGGCCTCTAAGGCCGAACCCTATATGAATCATGAACACCCACAATTTTCATGCCGAAACTCATAATCAACACATAAAACAATTCATGCAAATCAAGCACATCATGCATTTTATTTACATAAACTCAAAGAGAGAAAAGAAAACAAACATAAACCCTAATTTCTAAAGACCCAAAACCGAAACTTCTAGACCCATACATCAAGCCAAAGTTAAAATTGCAAGTCATGATATGAACAAAAGGATGCATACAATATGTGAAAATTCTTTATTCATGGAAAAGTGAAAAAATGAGTATGAAAATTCAAAAACACATGGTTAAAACACAAGAACACTCTCATCAAGGCCAAGGGCTCACTTCAAACACCCAAGGCTCCCAATGTCCTTGAAATAGTGTTTGAAATGAGCCCTCTAAGCCTCTTTGAGAGAGGAAAGAGGAGTAGAAGAATTTACATGCTAGAAAAACTAAAAAATTCAAAGGATAATAGTATTACCTTTAGATCCAAGCTAAACAAGAAGAAAATGAAGATCAAAGGTAAACAATCACCAACAATCTTCACAAATCAACAATAGCCAAATAAACTTGAAGAAAATACTCTTTGATGATGGAGTTAAAGATGAAAGGAAGAAGGTATATGAATATGGAGTGAGTTTGAAGTGATTTGGTGGATGAAGATTGAAAAGAAAGTGGTGGAGGAGGAGGGAGTGATTTCGGCCAAGAGAGGGAGGAGAGGAGGAAGAGTGTTAGCTAGGGTAAAAATGAGAGTGTGTATGTGAGCTAGGTCTTATTTTGGGCTTTTATATGAAGTGAAAACTTAAAGGGTAATTAAGACAATGTAACTCTTGCAAACCAATAGGATTTGAGATGAATTTTGAATCAATGGTCAAGATGCAAGATCACATGGATTGAGGGTAATTAAAACACAAAAATGGGGGAGAGAGAGGGCTGAAGTGTGCAGCTTAAGGTGAGGTGGTGAAGGATAAGCTTAATTACAAAATTGTATTTTTCTACAAAGCTTATTACACAAGTGCCATTTTAATTCAAATGAAAGGTGAGGATTGATTTTCACACTTGAATGAATGGCCATGATTTAATACAATTTGCAAACAATAAAAATAAATGGAAATGGGGTGATTATGGGCTGTTATTTCGCAGCAAGGAGTGTGAGAGAGTGAGTGGAATTGCAAATTGTACTATTGTTCTTATCCTTATCCTTTCAAAATTCAAATGATGTAGAATATTCCTTCTAGATTATTCTTCCTAGTTCATGCCATTTTGGGCTATATCCATGATTCAATGATTGGGCTCTGAATTTTATGATCTCACCAATCCCAAAATTGATTTATTTACCCCACCTCAAAGGAAAAGACCATTTTACCCTTCTATCCAAAAACTAGGTTTTTAGGCCAAAAGGTTTAATGTTTATGCAAAAAAATAATCACAATGGGGCACAAATATCCCTCAAATAAATCATTGATGATTATCCAAGGATTTGGGACAAAAGACCGCTTTTAATGTGAAATGACCAAAATGCCCTTTCACTCTAAAACCCTAGTTTTTTATTGAAACACATTTCCACCTCAAAAATGATTTTCCACCCTAGGAGTGACCTCTAGTACCTTGAAATGCATGTTGGATGACTTGTTTTGAGGAATTGTCTTTTATTTGCAAAATGACCAAAATGCCCTTTTGCACCTGAAAAACCCTAATTTGTTTAAGAAGTGCATTCCAACTTCAAAAATGATTTTAGAAGCTTTGAAATGACTTTTAGAACCCTAAATGCAATGCATGATGCTCTCTTCTCCTCTCGGTTATTTATTTTGGGGAAAATTAGGTTTTGACCTAAAGTAGGACAAAATTGGGGTATGTGATCCACGTCGATCGAGAAGCGAGATCTTGGGATTCTCGAGAAGAGCCGGAAGATTACAGAGATGGAAGAATCGGGGACGTTCGCAGATCGGCCAAGGAGAGGCGCAGCGAAGCGACCGAAGGCCTCCTCCTCTTCCACCAACCGCCCATCCGAGGATTTTATGGAATGCCGCAACGAGGCTTGCCTCGCAATGCAACCCTTGGGTCGAACGGCATTGAGCGAGCACGCCCGTTCTCCGGGGAGATCAGCGTTACAAAATTCGAGAGATCTCCGCAAGCCGCCTAATCTCAACAAGTTTGACTACGAGGGGATCCGCACAAACATCTCCGCTACTTCAATAATTATCGCCGCTCTGTGGAATTGGGACCCGACCATGAAATGCGTGCTTTTTCCCCGCCGTTGGGACGGCCGAGCATTGGAATGGTGGGAGTCTCTGCGACCCAATTCCATCTCCTCATGGGACGACTGATCGTAATATTCTTGTCTCACTACACCGCAAACCGCCGCGATTCAGGTATGAAGAATACTTGGACTCGTTGTTCAAGGAGATAATGAGACGTTGAGGCGCGATATGTCGACGGTTTAACATCGAGGCCGAGTCCGTTCGCGACTTGTCGACAAGGACAAGCTAAAATATCGAAGCGTGGTATTCGGCCGGACCACCCGGTTCGTAGAAGAATTCACTCTTAACCATTATCGGGATCTCGCCACTTCTTGGCAAGGCTAACGTCCACATGGCGTATGAAGAAACTCTGGCAGCAAAAAAGGCCGTCCGTGCACGACCTAAAGAAGAAAGCAGTAAGCCGGCCAAAGGGCATGAAGGTCGCCGCGACAATCGGTCTGACTTTCGAGATAAGAAGTTCGATCATCGCACTCGGCTAAACGCCTCTATTGCACAGATCTATAGCGAGTGCCAAAACAATGAATTTGTGGGAGTAAAGCGGCCCGATCCACTCGTGCTCAAGAAGGGGGCACGACCGACTAAAAGATACCGCTGCTACCACAAGAGCAAGCGGCCATGATGATAACGATCGTATGGCCTCAAAGATGATATTGAAGAGCTCATTCAGAAAGGAAAGTTGGGAAAGTATGTGAGGTCGGAGGAAGGCGACCGACCTCAAGAGAAACAGAAAGAAACGGATCCTGACAGAGGAAAGGGCGCTGTAGTTGTTTCAAGCGTCCAAGAAAAAGAACGGTCTGAAGATCGAGAAGCCCCACGATCCAGAGGTCGCAACGTCGCTATGGTCATTCATGGTGGCAACCCGTTGGATCGAAGAGAATCAAATAAAGCCACCAAAAGGAAGTGGGACGAGCTCCTGATGGTCGGTTCAACATCAACAGTCCCACCGGTCTCGAACAGACCCCCCATCTCGTTTGGAGATAGCTGTAACGCCCCAAAAATCTAAAAAAGTTATTATTTAAGTTATTTAATTAAATGATATTGTAGTTGGCAATATTAACATAATAATAAGGTAATTAATTTAATTAAGGGTGAAGTGTGGTAAATTAATAGAGAATATTTAATTAAGTAGGGAGGACGTGGGAAAGTAGTTAGGAGGTGCAATTAGGGCCCAATGGAGTTAAGTGGCCCAAACCCAATTAGTAAAAACACTAGGGTTTTAGGAGAAACCCTCATTAGAAGCCAAATTGCAAAATTAGAAAGGGAGAAGAGTGAGAGTGAGAGGCGCGGCTAGGGTGAGAAGAAGAGAGGAATTTCGTGAAGCTTGGAGAGGAATCAAGGCTTGGATTGTTGGTGTTTTGGGGAGAATTGCTTAGGGTGGTCTTCTTCTTCAAGTTTTAACAAGGTATGGGGTTTCTCTAGCATATTTAATAATTCATAAATCTTGAAACATAGGGATTTGAGGTTAGGAGTAATTTAGGTGGATAAATTGTAATGTATATGTGTGATTATGTGATTATATGCTTGACTTTCGTTAGTATATGGGTGATTATACATGTAAATATATTTCTTGTTGAATCTTGAATTACTTGTTGTATGTTAATGGTATTGGAGTGGCTAATTGTCAATGTAACATAAAATAAATAGGAGGAATTATGTACACACTAGGTGTTTGGATGGGTGCTTGAATGAAGAGATTGTTTTATGTTGAAATTGAAGTGTTGGATTACTTATGGAAGGAAGTGGAATGGTGTCTAGTCTGAGAAATAATGGGCTAATATCATATCTTGGAATGAGATGGTAGTTATATTTGGGTTAAGCTTAGGTTAGGACTAGTACATTTTCTTTATGGGGTTAGCTGAGTTAGAATCGAATCACTTATCACAACCATTATTTATGTTTGGTAGGCTAAGAACATAGATAGTGTTGGATAATAAACATAGATAAGTCCTGACAAAATGTTCTCTACCTAGATGGCAATAGTGAAAGGAATTGCTTATGCCACTTCCTCTGTGAGAAAAAGTAATTATTTCTAGAACTAATGGAAGCTATGATGTATTATCTCTTTCATAAATTCCTATTCCTAATACATAAATGACCATGCCTAGTGTAAATGTCAAATGTCAGTTTTGTGTTGGGACTTACAGTGATAGTGATCATATTCCAACTTTTTATATTAAAGATGAATTCTTTCCAAAACTGGGACTAGGTTGGCAGTTCAACTGGTTTGAGTGGTTTAAACATTTTCGAGTTGTAAAACTATTCAAATGGTTCAGCGTTTTAACCTTATTTCAAGATGTTTTTGTTCAACTTCTGAGACTAGCTTGTTTAGTCTTGTATTCAAAACAATGAAGTCCTAAGAATGATTCTGTACTTCCATAATTGGCGCTTGTGTCTAGGCGTGGGTTCGGTCCCCGGTGCGTTTAGTCCTTATGGTGCCAAAATAATCCTTAGGTGTTAAATTAATTATTAGGGTGTTAGAGTAGTCCCGAGGTGTCAATTTAGTCCTTAGGCGTCAGATTGGTCCAGCGGGAGGGTGTTTGTCTTAGCCGGTTCGGAGTCTACAGAGGAGTGACGGTCGTATTTAGAGGTATGTAATTCGTTAAGAGTGTTCTCTAAAATCTATTGTTGTGTGGTGATGATTGAGTTGTGTAGTGTCTATAGTATTTAAATTTTCGAGGACGAAAATGCCTAAGTGGGGGAGAGTTGTAACGCCCCAAAAATCTAAAAAAGTGATTATTTAAGTTATTTAATTAAATGATATTGTAGTTGGCAATATTAACATAATAATAAGGTAATTAATTTAATTAAGGGTGAAGTGTGGTAAATTAATAGAGAATATTTAATTAAGTAGGGAGGACGTGGGAAAGTAGTTAGGAGGTGCAATTAGGGCCCAATGGAGTTAAGTGGCCCAAACCCAATTAGTAAAAACACTAGGGTTTTAGGAGAAACCCTCATTAGAAGCCAAATTGCAAAATTAGAAAGGGAGAAGAGTGAGAGTGAGAGGCGCGCGGCTAGGGTGAGAAGAAGAGAGGAATTTCGTGAAGCTTGGAGAGGAATCAAGGCTTGGATTGTTGGTGTTTTGGGGAGAATTGCTTAGGGTGGTCTTCTTCTTCAAGTTTTAACAAGGTATGGGGTTTCTCTAGCATATTTAATAATTCATAAATCTTGAAACATAGGGATTTGAGGTTAGGAGTAATTTAGGTGGATAAATTGTAATGTATATGTGTGATTATGTGATTATATGCTTGACTTTCGTTAGTATATGGGTGATTATACATGTAAATATATTTCTTGTTGAATCTTGAATTACTTGTTGTATGTTAATGGTATTGGAGTGGCTAATTGTCAATGTAACATAAAATAAATAGGAGGAATTATGTACACACTAGGTGTTTGGATGGGTGCTTGAATGAAGAGATTGTTTTATGTTGAAATTGAAGTGTTGGATTACTTATGGAAGGAAGTGGAATGGTGTCTAGTCTGAGAAATAATGGGCTAATATCATATCTTGGAATGAGATGGTAGTTATATTTGGGTTAAGCTTTAGGTTAGGACTAGTACATTTTCTTTATGGGGTTAGCTGAGTTAGAATCGAATCACTTATCACAACCATTATTTATGTTTGGTAGGCTAAGAACATAGATAGTGTTGGATAATAAACATAGATAAGTCCTGACAAAATGTTCTCTACCTAGATGGCAATAGTGAAAGGAATTGCTTATGCCACTTCCTCTGTGAGAAAAAGTAATTATTTCTAGAACTAATGGAAGCTATGATGTATTATCTCTTTCATAAATTCCTATTCCTAATACATAAATGACCATGCCTAGTGTAAATGTCAAATGTCGGTTTTGTGTTGGGACTTACAAAGATGATAGTGATCATATTCCAACTTTTTATATTAAAGATGAATTCTTTCCAAAACCTAGGACTAGGTTGGCGGTTCAACTGGTTTGAGTGGTTTAATCTGCATTTTCGAGTTGTAAAACTATTCAAATGGTTCAGCGTTTTAACCTTATTTCAAGATGTTTTTGTTCAACACGAGAGACTAGCTTGTTTAGTCTTGTATTCAAAACAATGAAGTCCTAAGAATGATTCTGTACTTCCATAATTGGCGCTTGTGTCTAGGCGTGGGTTCGGCCCCCCGGTGCGTTTAGTCCTTATGGTGCCAAAATAATCCTTAGGTGTTAAAATGATTCTTTTGGTGTCAAACTAGTCCCTAGGTGTGGGTTTAGTCCCGGTGTTGACTTTAGTCCTTTGGGTGGAAATGATTAGGGTGCTCTTTTAGTCCCCAGTAGGAGTATTAATTATGGTGTTATAAAATAAATGGTGAGTGTATTGGTGATGAGAGGTCTATGACCCTCCTTGGTGATCCGTGAACATACATATAATTGTGGTGAGCATGTTATTGCTTTATTTTGGTGTTTTGGTTTTTTGGTGCATAGTCATGGCGTCGCATAAATCATATGCATTTTGGTGAATAGGCTTCGGCCTCTAAATTATTTTGGTGTTTGGTGAATGCCCACAAGGCAATTTTTGGTGATGGATCCACATGCATATGCCCAGTGGAGTTTTGGGTTGCATTGCATACATTGCATACATGTTCTGGTGTAACTGTTTTCTGGTGTGACTGTAGTTAGTGTAACTGCCTTTGGTGTAACTGTCTTAATAGTGTATTTAAATTTGTTGTTCTCAGGGTGCCTGCTTTCGTGTTCCTTGCTTTATTTATTATTATCTATGCATTGAGACTCACCCTATCGGTCGTGTTGCCTCGTATGTCAAGAACCCGCAGTGACGGTGACGGAAGGTGACTAGAGATCCTTCATCTAGTATGGTCGAAGTCGCCTCGATACGTGAGCACCGGGGATGTTTATTTGTTATGTCTTTTACTTTTGAACTATTATTTAAGTTGTTATTTTTCCACTACTGTAATGTTTTATTCCGACTATTATTTTGGTGCTATGTATCCCCTGAACTGGAGTTTATTTTAAGTAATTGTTTTGAAGTATATTAAGGTGTTTGGTTTTAAATGTGACACCCTCGAGTGGTCGCACCGAAAAGTTTTTCAACTACTCTGATTTTCCAAATTATTTAAATAGTAGTTTATGAAGAAGGGGGTGTTACAATAGCGACCTGCACGATGGCAGGCCAAACAGTTATGTTCCGTTGGTAATCAGGGCGGTTATGGCCAATACTGAAGTTCAAAGAATCTTGGTCGACCAGGGTAGCTCGGCCGACATCATGTTTGAAGGCTTGATTGACAAGATCAAGGTCGATCGGAGCGAGATAATTCCCCAGGCCGAGCCAACACCCTTGACGGGCTTCAATGGAGCGGTCACCTACCCGTTGGGAACGATCGAACTCATGGTCACATTTGGTGACGACACCGAGATAGCACTGCATGCGGGGCCGGTCCGCACGACGTTCCTCGTACTCCCCCTCAAGTCATGCTATCAGTGTATCATTGGTAGGCCCACCCTGGGCAAGCTAGAGGCTGTGGCATCAACAAGACATCCAAGATGAAATTTACAAAGAAAGACGACCGGTAGTTACCCTGGCGGCCGACCCAGAGGCAAAGAAGGTGCCACGATCCGTATCAACAAATTTGTGATGAGGTAGACCTCGCCCAAATGTTCGGTTAATCGTGAAGGCCATCAAGTCAACGCCATCGATTTGGATGCTCGTGATGATCCGCATAAATGCACCCAGAGGATAACGATGATGACTTAGCCCGAGAGTGAAAAAACAGTTGAAAAGGCCGAACCTCATGGAGAGTTAATAGATGTGCGGTTGGGACGACCCAACAAAGATAGTCAAGCTCGGTAGCGACCTACCCGAGCAAGTGAAGCAAGACCTTGTGCAATGTTTGGGAGACTATGCCGACCTATTCGCATGGCAGCATCGGACATGCGGCATTCCCATCAAGTAGCTCGCCATCAACTTTCATCGACGGCGGGTCAAGCCGGCCGCTCAAAGAAGACGTACTCGTAACGAGGAAAAATCTCAAGCCATTTTGCAAAGGCCGTTGAGGACCTCATAAAGGCCAATTTCATAGAAGAGATCAAATACACGACCTGGCTATCCAATGTCGTGTTAGTCAAAAAGAAGAATGGCAAATGGAGGATGTGTGTAGACTACACCGATCTAAATAAGCCATGCCCGAAGGATGCCTTTCCGCACTCCAACATCGATAAGTCGGTGGTCGATGGGGCCTCGCTACAAATTACCGTCTTTTCGGACGCTTACTCGTGGTACAATCAGATCACGATGTATCCCCGATCGACATAAGACGACCTTCATGACATGATCGGGAAATTTTCAAGATACAAGGTGATGCCTTTCGGCCTGAAGAACGCTGGAGCGACCTACCAGCGGATGATGAACAAAATTTTCAAGAGGCAGATCGGTCGAATCTCAGAGGTGTACTTGGATGACATGATCATTAAAAGCGTGACCGACCCAGATCATGTGAGCGACCTCAGGGAAATATTTGAAGAAGCTAGGAAGAACTCACTTAGACTGAATCCTGAGAAGTGTACCTTTGGGGTGAGGGCCGGCAGATTTTTGGGCTTCCACCTGACTGAAAGAGGGATAGAAGCAAACCCTGAGAAGTGTAGAGGCGTCGCCGATATGAGGCCGCCCACGACTAAAAAAAGAGATACAACACCGTGAATGGCATGGTGGCCGCTCTGTCTGTGTTCATACCCAAAGCGGCCCGCAAAGTCATCCATCGTTTAAACTCCTCAAGAAAGATGTAGACTTTGAATGGACCGACCAATGCCGCGTGCATTGGGCGAATTAATTGAAGCAAGCTTTGTTAGCCCGCCCATCATGACCAAGCCGCTGTCGGGCGAGACGTCAGATTCAGATTTCTGGCTATAACGTAAGAAGTTCGAGCGCAAGACTAGTCGTGGAGAACGATCTAAAGCAGAATCCGGTCTACTTCATAAGTAAAGTGCTACAAGGGCCCGAGCTGAGGTACCAGAAGATAGAGAAGTTTGCTCTTGCACTCCTGATTGCTGCTCGAAGGTTGAGACCCTACTTTGTGGCCCACCAGGTCGTGGTAAGGACCGACCAGCCAATCAGGCAAGTCCTTCATCGGCCAGACCTGGCGGGACGAATGATAAAGTGGGCGGTGGAGCTCAGTGAGTTTGGCATAAAATTTGAATCCAGATCGGCCGCAAAAGCGCAGGTGTTGGCCGACTTTATAGCATAAATGACTCTACCCCGTAAGATCAAGTCGAACGACACGGATCTTGCACGTAGATGGGTCGCCTAATAGTAAAGGAAGTGGAGCCGCCTAATACTAGAAAATTTCAAGGCACCGCCGTGGAGGTGTCTCTAACTTTCGCTTTCCATACATCGAACAATCGGGCGAATATGGCGCGCATAGGTATACCGGCCCGCTCGCCGCCAGGACTTCAATGTCGACCGGGTTGAACTTCGATCGACTCCTTGCTTGTCGTCTCGCAGATCAAAGAACTATATGATGCGAAGGACGACGTCTTTCAAGAATTACCTAGCCATAGTGCGGAGCTTCTCAGCGATTCGACCGGGTGAAGTGACTCACGTGCCTCGGACCGAAAATGTTCGAGAGCGATATACTATCAAAGCCGGCAAGTACCAAGACCCGGGAATCACGAAGTTTGATTCAGAAACTCTCAATCGGGCCGAGCGCTTCAACCAAGCCAAGTCGATCGTTGGTCGTTGCGTGTCAAAGACGATTCGATTGGATCGCCCTATCCCGAGATATATTGTTGAAGGGGAAGAACCGAGCGATCCGGCAAGCTAAGTTGGTCAGGCTCGAGGCGACCAAGTACTCGGTTATAGAAGGAAAGTTGTACGTAAGAGGATTCTCCTCTCCATTGTTAAGGTGTGTCTTACGCGGTCGAATCCGACCATGTCTTTGAGGACATTCATGAAGGTATTTGTGGGAGTCACCTGTGGCGCTCGCTCCATAGCTAAGAAGGCTCTCGTGGCCGGCTATTATTGGCCGACCATGGACGAAGATGCCAAGAAGCTCGCTCGAAGTGCAAGAAATGCCAAATACATGCCGATGTCCACATTGCACCTTCCACGAGTTGCAAAGTCTTGTCTCACCTTGGTCGCTCGCTTGGTGGGGCATGGATTTGCTAGGCCTGCTCCCACCGCTCGAGCCAGTTCAAATTTCCGATCGTGGCGGTAGATTATTTCACAAAATGGGTCGAGGCCGAGCCTCTTGCAACCATCACCTCGGCGAAAGTAAGCAAGTTCTTTGGCGGTGTGTTTGGGCCCGCTTTGGGATCCTCAAAGAACTAATAACGCAAACGGCACCCGTTCCACAGACAAGAGATTCGAGAAATGTTGGCCGACTTAGGGTAAAACAAGCGTTTCACCTCGGTCGAGCACCAGACGAACGCGCAAGCCGGGCGGCGGCAACAGGTAATTTTTGCGTGGGTTGAAGCGAAGACTCGATGAAGCGTAAAGCGGAATCGGGTCGAAGAGTCGCGATCCGTTCTATGGGCTTACAGACGACCCTCACTCAACGATCGGGAGTCCCCATTCGCATCGGTATATGGGGATCGATCTTTGTGATACCCATAGAGACGGGCGAGTGAATTGGAGAACTTCGAATCCCCTACAAAGTGGTTGATAACGACCGGCTATTCGAGAAGAGTTGGACCTAATTGAAGAGCTGCGCACCCAAGCATCCGCATTCAAGGCTCGCGCTCGAGCAAGGGCGTTATAGAATTGCTCAATTGCCGCCTCCCGACCGCACAGGCCACCATGTGGATCTTCGCCGCGCACTCGGCATTCTCGGCCTCCACTGGCCTTATCCTTCTCTCGGATTCAAGGTCGCCTTTAGACCGCTTCACCGCCGCCTAGCTCCTTATTCCTCTTGGCAAGTTTGGCCCGGTCCTCCTCGCCCCAACAAGAGCTTTTGGCCTTGGAGAGCTTGTCGACTTCACTGCAGCTCGGCCAAAGACTCTTGGCGTAGCGAGCCCTCGCAAACAGAGATCATCCGCCGTTAGTCGGCCGACCTAAACCGAAAGAAATAACGGAGTGAAAAACAAGTACCTTCGCTTTTCTACCCCCGAGCCTCGGCCATGATTTTGTCTATCCCCGCAGCAGAGAGCGCGCACCTCCATCGGCCTCTTCTCGAACCACTCGAGCTCGACTGCCCTAGCTTCTCAAGAGAGAGAATAGGAAGGTCGGCCTTGGCGGAATCCATGTTCCGGCCGTCGAGCCTTATCCGCTTGGCGGAGCGATCGTCATTACGAGCAAAGCATCGATCAACTTGGCCGATCCGCACGCTTCTTCTTTTGGCCTCGGGAGTGGGGGCACCTTTGAGGACGGTTCGGGAGTATCTCCGTGCCGAGATCCGCCATACCTCTTAGCTCCGGAATTGCAAAGCAGGTTCGAATCGACTCGATCACGGCCCAATTTTTACTGGCCATTCTTTCTCGCGAAATAACGAATGTGAGTTAGAATAAAAGATTGACAAGACTGACAGCAAAAACATAAAGACAAGGTTCAAAAGCAAACCGATTTCGGCCTCCAGGTCTTGGCCCTCGTGCAAGACAAAGGGACGACAAGGTATGTCGCCCTTAGGATCTGGACGCATCATGCTCGCCAGCGCCTTGATCATGTCCAGAGATTGCAGGTCGGCCTCCCCAAATCTTTGATCGAGTAAATGTAATCCCCAGGCCGCCTGCAGAAGTGAGCCTCGTTCCACATGATGGGAAAGTAAGGTGGGCCGAGCATCCCGTCCGGTTGGACCTCTGACACGGCCTTACCAGCCTCTTCAGTGGGGACGATCCAGAAATACTGGCTTTTCCAGGCCGCTCCCAACGACTCCTGGAACGCTTTGAAAAACCGGTGGTGAGTCTTCTGCATCTTAAAGGAGACTTGCTCCCTCTTCTCCTTGTTAGCCTTCTCCCTGAGCCAGCTCAGCTCAAAGAGAGTAAAGAAAAGCATGACCGACACCGGCCGACCCAACTTGGTCAAAAGAACTTCGAAGGTCTTCAGAAACGCCCACGCATTAGGGTGAAGTTGGGAAGGAGCGACCCCAATGTGGCGCAGGACGTCGCGTTGAAATTCCGTGAAAAGGAGGAGTAATATTCATCTTCTCGAACACGAGCCGATACATCGTGAACTTGAAGTTGGAAGAATAAGTTGCGATGTCTTCGCCTGGCCCTTCATGCCTCTCACCTCCGGCCGGTGAATCATCAAGGCGGCTCCGCAGATCGGGCAAAGCATCGTGGCCGACAGTAATAATGCTCCTATGAGAGCGAAGAGTTTCCGATACCCAAGACATATCAGATACATCTCGGGCTACATCCGCTTGAACTTCGGCCGACCCTTCATTCGACCCTCCAATGTTTACTCGGACCGAGAGCTATCGATCGATGGGCCGAGTCACTTCCTCCTCGTGGGCCGCCGTCTCTGACGCGCCGACCTCTACCATCTCTTCGTCGCGGACGGACGACGCGCTAGGCTCTTCATCATCAATGATCACCACCTCAACGTCTTCCTCTCCTCCCGGTGGAGTGTTACACGGTCGCTCTTCAGAATGAACGGACCTTGACCCAGAGCTCTTTGAACCGGTCGACCCTCAGCCGGAAGAATGGGAAGTCGAGCTCGATCGCTCGAGGAACTACTCAAGAGAGCAAGAACCTTTGTCGCCCGAAGACGACTTAGACTCGCCTCGTGGAGATTGGGCTCGCCCGGTCTCGACATGTATGTGTAAAGAAGATTGCGGTGGTTTTCCGAATACGGCGGTCAGTTTCGTCCGTGGCATGCAAAAACACCTGTGATAAAGGGGAACGAGTCAGGTCGGTCGAGCAGAACACTCGTGAGAGGGGGCGATTTGGCCATCCCTCGACCTGACACCCCCTATCACGAGGCGTGGGAAAATAGAAACACTTTCAAAGAAGAAACTCAAGTTCAGAAAAGAGAAGTAAAGATCGATCCATACCTTGAATAGATGTTGCGAATCGGTCGCGAGTCGGTCGCTGGCAGAGCAATTCTTGGAAGTGTGAGAAATGAACTCAGCAGAAGGGCTATTTATAGTGCGGATTCTTGGCGCGAAGGGGACCGGGAGGCGAAGCGTCGCAACGTTTCACCTTCTCACCAATGGTTGTCTCCAGACAGCCTCGGAAACCCCAAACGTCATGTCTGGAATGTCAGTGAAGACCAACCGTCGCGTCAGCACGGCCGATGGTTGGCGAGCGGTCGACACCGTCCTATCAAAAAGCAAGCGGCCGCGTCCGTTTCATCAAAATAACTTCACTCCTGGGGGCATCGATTCAAGCCTCAGCCCGCTCTTAGCGACCCAGGCTTCGGGGGCAATCGTTCTCGGGTGTATCAAGAATACGAAGCGCCAACAGCAATTGGACCTGCGGCCCAGCCCAACTCGATCGGCCCAAACACGCTGCTTGGAGCGCAATTCTCGCCGGCCGAAAATCTCGCTAACGGTCGGACCTCGCAGTATATATACGCCATTCGCATATGGCATCAGGTACGTTCTCTAACCTTGTGCTACCTGCCCGAGCGACCTCTCACTAGATCATCGGAGTGTCTTTGCAGGTACCACCCGAGGTGTTCAACGCGTGAAGCCAGGACCGGTCCTTTCACTCATTCAACGACCGGCCCATTCGACGAAGCAACAACTACAACTCTCTATTGGTCAAGGTACGATCAGTATGTTATGAGAATGAATTGATCTATTTTCCCCTTTTATTGATTTGATCTTTCTTTGATTCATTCCTTATTGTGTTTTTTATACATGTGAATTTCTTGGCCGCTTGTTTATATTTCATAGATGATTAGTGAAGAACTGAGAGGTGAACCTAATTGTTGGATCTATAAGGATTGAACTTGAGACCTAAATCACGAAAGTAGGTTTAGTCTTGTGAGGAACCAATGAATTATAATAACATTGGGTTTTGTAACTTGAGAGAGAACATTAACTTTCTTATGATCAATTCACCTTCAAAGAGGATAAAATTCATAAAAGAGAAGTCAATTTGCAATCATAAATAATCATTTTCGAAATCCCTAAACCTACCTTTGGTCTTCTGTCTTTGGTGTGCTGCAAATGATTGTTAGTGTCTTTGGTGCCAACCTGGTTGGGATGAGAGTCATTATAGTGATGCTTTTGCATGCCAATGTTAAGTTTCTTTGGACTATATTCCTTTTAATACGATTGCTTCTTTTTCCCTCTGATCGTAATGTTGTTTTCTTCATGGGTTTTGGCCTAGTCCACCCATGGCTTTTGTATATTTTTCACTTTTTTTAATAAATTGTAGGGGGAATACTCTTTCCTTTTTGATGGTTTTTCCCTTAGGAGGGGATTTCCATCAGAAGGTTTTAGCAAGGCTCCATAATCCCTTCTTTTGCTAAAAAAAAGGAGTCATTTTATCTTATAACAACAACCCCAGTTTTCTTGCAAATTTTACGTTCTAATTGATTTTTCACTATTTTTTTATTACAATTTCTCTTCAAATTAATCAAAATTTGTTCCTTTTTAATTTTAATTAGATTATAATTAATTGGTGCTCAAAAAGTTAATTTGCCAAAAAGTTAATCCAATTTTGTTCCTTTTGAAGAAAACCGTACACTTGCGGATTTTACACATCAAGACGTATAAAAGATAATTTGCCAAAAAGTTATTAAGAGGCTAAGATGTTAGTTCCGAAATTGAAATTGGAATGTAAGAAAAAAGATTGTTGTGTGGATGGGCACATGTTGTTTGACGACAACGAATTTGGTAAAAACAATGGCGCGCTACCTGAATGCAAATTCAGTGAAAAGCCGATGTATCATGTTTGTAAAGCGAGAAAATGTAATTATAAACCCATCCCTGTAAATTTGATGTTCTATTTTCCAATAGTTCCAAGGTTGTAGAGAATGCTTGCATTGTTTGAAATTGTGGAGAAAATAATGTGGCATTAGGTGACCAGGCTACCTCGGACATTTCATGCCACCCATCTAACGGTGAAGTGTGGAAAGACTTTGATCGAGTGCATTCAGATTTTTCCTCCAACCCACGAAATATTTCACTTGGATTGTGCTCTGATGGTTTTAAACACGAGAGTGGGCCGCCGTCTATCGGATATGTTTCTTAAATTGTGGATAAGAGATCAGAGGCCGCATTGGATAGGTGAGTCTGTCTGGAGGCAACTCAAGCTACACTAGGCTTTGGTTGATCACTAAAAGCTTAGTGCACAAGTCAACAAGAACCGGTCTTCAGATGAGGGTGGCTTGCTTCACTGTTGTGGCTCGATCAACAAGGCTCAAGATGCTGCCAGATTGGTAAATTGTTTTAAAAATCTGTGCCTTAGTTAAGTTTAGTTAGGGAGACTAGTTAGCAATCGTTGAACATGTATGTTTCATTTTTACAGGCTAAGAAGTACGGACATTTCCTCTCTATTCCTGAGCTGCACAGGGTCACTTGTCAGGAAGGGTACCAAATATTTTCTTAATGAGCGCTCGAGGAAGACTCAAGTAAATATACAACTTGATTTGCATTATATAGTGTTTTTTGTTAAAACGGAGCACTAATTATACTTTGTTTCATGGTTATGCAAAACAGGTGAATTTTCAACAGATTATGACTCAGGCGACTAAGAGGAGCTGGAACCTTGAATCACTTCCTCCACTTACCCGAGCAGTATGCTCTGGAGATTGACCACTAGCAGAAGGTGGTAGGTAAGAATAATAAGGGTTGCATGTATGCACTACAAGAAAATCGCTGATTTGCCACGGACATTTCCGTGGCAAATGTACAAATTTCCGTGGCAAAACAACATTTCCGTGGCACTGCATTAAAAATGCACACCTGTAACTCATTTGCATATGATATGTAGTCGAACGGAAGAATGGAGTCATCTGCCAGGCGAAGGGCTAGAAGCCCCCAAATTCCAGCAATTAATACAACAAAGAACACACAAGATAAATCTTATGAATGCTACATGGAATAACAACTACATAAAGAAAACCATTTTAAAAGAACAATAAGGTGTTAGGCAAGAAATCGACCCAAAGAACGTATACTGGAAGAATGGATCTCCATACTCGCCATCCGCTTATAAGAGTCGAAAGCGATGTGATAGACGGGAAAACTGGGAGAAAAGTGAGATTATCGCATCACAACACAAGTTAATCAACTAACATCCAAGCCTATGGATATCCGATGATTATAGACATAACGTATATTAGAAGCATATTGTGCGAGAAACATTAAATTTTGTATTAAAAACAAGATATGCATAAAGAATCGGGGACTAGGAGTAATATTTTAAATACAAAACATTTAACTAATATATTTCAAACCCAAGACCTTAGATCCAAACGACCTTATTAAACTAGAGAGTTCCTGAACCTATATCAACAACACCATAAACTAGAGAGTTCCGTTTAAATCCAGGAGTAGCCCCAAAATACCCAAAAAGATAGCAATAAAATAGAAACAGAGCAATTCGAATAGCGAGAAATGTTTCACCATATATCATTTCCTTGGCCTTTAGACAAAGATGGGACGAATCAACCTTTAAAACTCATGAGCTAGATCTGGTTGGTTTTCATTCAATGAACTTGGACCACAAAAGATTTGAACATACACTAGCAGAGGGCTTCAGAAAAATAAATTATGTGGTGAGTGGAAAATACTTCTATAAAACCTTGCTGTTTGAGATCATACAATTGAGCATAAAAATTTACCTCCTGTCTTTCAATAAAACCTTCATTGTTTGAGATCATACAATTGGAATGAAAGCGCAAGAAGGAAAAGTTGGAAACAAAATAGTCCTCTCCAATAAATACCATTTCCATTCAAAATCCAAATAAAGTTGTTCACTATATGATTTTACAAGGCAGTGTGTATCCCGCATCAAAAGCTAAAAGAATGTGACATGCCAACCAACAAAGATCTTGGTGTTCTTTGCAATAAGAAATAAAGCTATCTTAAAAATTATGTAGTTTAATAAAGATCAATATACCCAAAGCAAGACCCACCAATTGTGCCATCACTTCCCAAACTTCTTCCGAGATATTTTTGTGAAACAATTATATGAGAAAAACCCTTTAATAGAAAGAGTTTCTCTTGATAAAGATGTATTCATAGATAGCAGAGAGTTGCTTTTGATGTTTAAAGAATTGAAATGGCGAATATTAATGCCGATTTCATAAGAAAAAATATTACCGTAAATTAATGTAGTTTTACTTGTAACATAAGATTGTACCTTTTTTCGCTACCTCACCTAGATTTCTGAAGCGCAAAGTGGTTTTGAATCACACGAGAAGAAGGATCTTTTAGTCCTCTTGCTACTGACATTTTAATGTCAAACCCAAAAATGATATTTTAGCCATTCATCTATATACTTGACATGCACAACCAAAATCGCTTTTGAATTCTTGTCAAAGAAGTACGATTTTTCAGATCATGTTCAAAAAGAATATACATTATAATCGTGCTTGTTTTCAAAGATAGGAAATGTATTGAATGTGAAAATTGTATTCAATGCTTTAGTTTATCGGTTGTTTTTACAAGAATTTGATATCTTGGAAACATTAATAAATAAAAATCTCCATAAGCGGTATTATTTAACAAAAATAGTGGTCCTTTAGACAAAGTAACACTACATAGTGAATTACCTTAGTAAGATTTCCAAGAGACGCTAAAGGAAGGAAATATGCAGGATATAATTGAGTTGTGAGATCAAAAATGCTGCATTAGATACCAAAGAGAGTAAAGGTTCCTTTAGAGCCATATTTCATTTGCATATTTCGATAGTAAAACAACGGGGTGTATTAATACCTTCCAAAGATCGCCAATGAAATCTGCATACATCCTCCATTGCTTTGGATCATCATCAAAAAGATTTCCAAACCGCCCCACTGGAATAAGTAATAGCACTCGGTTTAAAATAAAATTCTAGCATAGAACCTTTTGCTTCCTTTAGTTTTCTTCATAAATTCCTGGACCAATGAATAAGCGCCCAGCAACTCCAATGCCATCCTTTGAAACCCATCTAAAATATGAAAGCGTAAAAGATTCAATCCACAACATTAAAGTCAAACTCACAAATAATGGTTGCATAAACCCTTTAACATATTACTATGTCCACATAAATGTATTCATATACAAAAGTGTAAGATTTAAAAGTTATAATTCACGATGGCAAAGAAAGCAGTTCTTTGTGGTTCCAGAGAAAGATCCAACACCAACATCAAACAAATCATAAAAAATCTCTAAATTTAAACTCGTGAAAACGAAATCCAACACCAACACCAACATCCAACACCAACACCAACATCCAACACCAACAGAAACGGAATCCCTAAATTTAAGCTCGTGAAAACGAAATCCAAAACCCTAACATCAAACAAATCATAAACAAATCTTAAATCCTATACGAAATCGTATATACCTTTGAAGGATGAGGAAAGAAGAAGGGAAATTTGAAGGAAAAGAAGCGATGGTATCTGGGTTTTTTGGGAGCGATGGGTTCTGGATTTGGGTTGGTCACGCGAATGAAGTGGAAGTGAGGAGGAGAAGTAGTGGTTCTGGCCGGCGACGCAGAGGTGAGAGTGGTGGTTGTGGCAGAGAGTGAGGAGGAGACGTGAGAGTGGTGGTTGTGGCAGTAGACCGAGGAGGAGACGCGAGAGAGTGGTGACTGAGAAGTGAGAAGTAGAGTGAAAGTGAGGATGTGAAAATTGATTTTTAGGGATCGTGGGTCTTTTATTTTGGTCATTCAGTTGCCACGGATTTGCCACGGCATCTCCGTCGCAAATGTTTGGCCTTTCACATGTCCGTGGCAAACCCGTGGCAAACACCAGCGGGAAACTTCACGCCCTTGCTTTTTACACATTCCGTCGCAAATCCGTGGCAAATTACTGACGGAATAAGCTCCGTGGCAAATGCTTGTGGCTAAAACAAGCTTTTCTTGTAGTGATGGTTCAGAGCCCTTTTCTCCATTTATTCAGATTGGGGTCGATCACGTCGACTCCAGTGGAACTTCTACATGTGGACCTCCTCCTTCACAGGCCGAAGCTAAGGTGACAGAGCTTTGGCAGCAGGTGTAGACTCATGATCAGACTATCAGGACTTTGTAGGATGACATAGAGAGGATGAACTGTCAGCAAACGAAGATGTTGAGGTTTTATAAGAGCATGCGTCGGAGACTAGCAGAGACACAACAACTATCTGAGTTCTCTGAGACAAACCCTGATTCCGATTATTCTCACTATTAGGACTTTTTGTAATAGTTTTATTCTATTTTATGACGATTCAAATTTTATTTCTTTATTCCCAGAATTTTATTTTAAATTGTTTTATCTATTTTACATTTTAGTATTTATTAATAATATAATAATAAATATAAATAAGCAGGTTTTGAAAAAATTAACCCATTAGGTTATTAGCAACGTTTCAGTCGTTGCTAATGATAATACGTCTCAACTATGTTGCGACAGATTTGGTCGTCGCTATTTAGCGACTGACAGAATCCCATGCTAATTAGCGACAGATTTGACTGTCAATAATTTGCGGCAGATTTGCTAATTATTTTGCTACGTGTTAACGACAAGCTTATTAAATAAGAATTTTTTCGTTGCTAATTCTGTCGCAAACAGCCTTTTTTTGGTAGTGATTCCTCATGCTTACCCCAGAACTGATAATTCTGCCTTGGAATGTCACAATGACAAATAGATTCACCACACACATTAGAGACACTCACTATGTAAGAGCCCACTGAGGCTAGGGTTTGGGAGTGTGGCGTGAAACGAAGAGGAAGGTTGAGATGAGGGGTAAGAGCTGAACCACTAACGAGATGGGTGAGGGATGGTCAATCAGAAAACCCACCAAATTAGGAGGAATGGCGGAGGACGGGGAAGTAATGATACACAAGGCGAGGACAGTATTTGGGGAGTGAAAGAAAGGGCAGAAGGAAAAGGGGATTCAGGGTTGTTAAAAGGGGTGGGTTGGGCCTGCACCAAGTGGGTTGGTGACAAGTAGGATTGAAGAGAGGGAATAGATTGGGCTCCATTGGCTTTAGGAAAAGGGTGAGAAGCGTTTGTTGGGATAGGGTTGGGCCAAAAGAAAAGATTTGGCTAGTGAGAGGAATGGGGCTTGAAGTTGAAATACCAAGTAGATTGGGCTGTGATGACTTTTGGTTACCAACCACAATGCCATGAGTTACAACCTTAGCTTTGGCACTTAACTGAAGGGTCGGAGTGAGTTCCTTTACACCCGTGTTTATTGGGTCGTCCCTAGGATTATTATTGTCCTTTTTGAAATTTCCTTGGAGTCAGCACTCACACATGTACCTTAAGCCTCCACCAAATTGTAGTTCTCTAGACCAAGTGCAAGTATTGATGCATTTACGCCAGGTGTCTCTGAAAGTTCACCCACTGAACCACCGTCTTCACCTTGGGTAGCAGAATCATCACCATCACCGTCGCTGCCAGAGCTATCATATGTGTCGAAGTTTATTTTTAAAGAAACATTGGGATTGGTCCATTGAGTCAACCCATCCGATGCAGTTTATTACATCATGAATTCTTGTTTTGATTAAAACTCTAGCTACATCCATAACCTTCCTTTTTAATGTATTTTCATCCACCGCTACAATGTCCCCTTTTCCAGCTACTATAAACTTAAAGAGACTCTCCGATCACACATGAACTAGCGTTCCATAGCATCTAAGCCAGATTAATCTTTCATTTTCTACATCTCTCAGGCTCCAGTTGCGCACATCTGAGAAACCACATGAAGAACAAATCCCGGGCTCCTTCAATTAGTGCTTCCATCTCGCCTTCCTCGAGAGTTTCCAAGAAAGTTGGACTCTAGAGTGTTGCTCTCATAGAGAAGTAGCCTTGTTGTATAAAATCCTCTTGAGTGTTGTAAGTCATGCCCAATTTTTCTACCACTCCAATATACGCTTTACCACTACAAAAAAATCGTTGATTTGCCACGGACATTTCCGTGGCAAATGTACAAATTTCCGTGGCAAAACAACATTTGCCACGGATTTGCCACTTGACAAAAATTGGTGTAAAAACGCCTGTCGCGAAATCATTTGCCATGGAATTTCCGTGGCAAATGTTTCCGTCGCAAATCCGTCGCTAATCCGTCGCAAATATCCGTGGCAAAGTCGTCGCAAATTTCATCGCAAATCCGTGGCAAATCCGTCGCAAAAAAAATAAAAAAATTTAAAAAAAAATTAAATCTTCAAACATATATACATGCTGCATAAAATTAAGCTAGCTAAATAAGATAAATCTATTTACATCAAAGATGTCACATATATTTATATAAATATGCTGCATAATTTATATTTATAGTCATTAACGAACCAAATCAGCATCTATTTCAATTTACACAATTACAAATGCAATAGAAATCAAAATCTTTATTTGGATGGACTCCATGCAATCCTCACCCCATAGACAGCTGCAAATGAAAAAAGGCAAAGAAACCCAAGATGCATGACTAATCCCAGCAATTAGTTGTATAGCAGGCAACATTAAGCAGCACAAGCCCTTGAGATGAGGTCCTGCAACCCAAAAATCAACATCCATCTATGATTATTCGATACAGACAAGGAAATCAGTTTGTATTGTTATTCAGTTGCATGGTTTTATTTGTTAAAAACATAATAATGCAACTTAATAATTTCTTCTTTGATACAAAACATGGGGAAAAAATATAGAACAGAAAGCAAAAAAAGCCCTATACATTTCAGAAATGGTAACTCCTTGAAATAAACATGAGTGAAAGATAGAGAAGCCATAAGCAACACCCTATTCCAGAGCTACGAGAAAAGTTTAATGACGAACCTAGCGGCAGAACGGAAGGACATAGATGCCCAGAATAAAAATCTCTCCATTCATCTTGACCACATCCACTTCCATATATTTCAATTAGAGAAAGAAAGGTTGCTAATACTTGTGTGACCAAAAAATACTCTACAGGTAAAGTCCTCCAAGACTGCACTCTGCAAAATCATTTTATACAGTATTTGCAGTGGATTCAGAATGGTGATGCACCGAGGAAACAAGCTTTATAATACAAAAAAGGTTAAACCTAAAAATCTACCTTATAAATCCAATTAGTTGAGCCCACCCAGCATCAGCAGTACTCCACTGATCCCCAATGGCCAAAACAATATGAAATATGCCATGCGAGAGCAGCGTCAAAGAGGATAATATAAGAACAGAACAGACCATGATATCAAAGATTGTTGATGGAAACGAGATCCTATTTGAAGTCATGAAGAAAAGATAATTATATTTGCGCCTAAAATACAAGATAATCACTACCAAGTGGTGAAATGATACAAACAAAATCATAAATTTAGAGCATACCTCTCTAAATTCCTAATAGGACACCAAATCTTTTAGGTGTAAATAAAAAAAAGGCAGAAAACTCACGTGTTCATAAAAAAGATAACAAGTAGACTAGAGCAAGCACCTCACCTTTTCTAGGAGCAGTGTACTGAATGATAAGGAATGCTATCAAATCAACCATAGACAACAAACTCCAGTTAATCATAGATGCTGCATGAAACAGTTAAAAAGCTTCAACTGTAATTTTGTGAATAAAAGTTTTAGACAAGGCAGAAAAAACAACTTTGGACAACCATACAAGGAGCTTCATGTGAATCCAAGCAATCCCACTCAAACTTCAGGTGGACTCACTTGTATAAAGTATACACAGTTGTGACTACAAGGGTTGTGTAAGTGACTTTTTCGGATCCAAAACCATGAGAATAATTATACATACATAAGCATACAATAATAATTCATTGCTTTTCTTAAAAGAAAAAAAAAAGCAATGAACATACATAATAATCATACCCAACCACTTTTAGTTTTCATAAAACGCCATGATAGGAGTTTATGACAACTTCAATAAACATACATTTGAAGGCCAAATTCATACAAAGTTACTATTACTAAATATACAATTTGCTACCATTTAACATAATAACGTGAAGAAATGTAAAAAATGGTGAAAGCAAACCTGTAAGAAGGAGCAATAGGGATTCCGAATTTGCTAGAATCAGTGGCTACATCATAGTGTGGAAACAACTTGCCTTATAACATCATCTTTGAATTTGACAATTTCCCTAATCATCTACAAGTAAGGATCAAGTACATTCCTCTTTGTAGAGACGTGGTCAAAGATCAAACAATCCTCTGTTAAAGAAATCAAAAGGAGGTCACAACATCAAAGTCTAACCAAATGCTTCAATAAATTGAACAAATAAACAATCACTTTCAAAGTTTCTCAATAATATTAAACAAATAGCAATTAACCAACCAGCACACAATGATCCTTTAGGGGGGAAAACAAAAGAAAAATTGCATGGCATGACAACAAATTCAAACATCCAATTCATACCTAGCCTACAATATCAAATAGAGACCAACCCAAACCATCTCAGCAACATAATAATATTTACATCCCAAAATAATCATATTCACAGAGTAAAACAACAAATAGTTGCAAGTAGCAACTGTAGCAGAGGAGCATTTGCAATAGTGAGGCCCGTAGGAAACTGAATTTCAATCATCAAAGTCAAAGGAGTAAATAAAGTCAAGTTGGAAAGGCTGATATGTAGCCATTGCACTAAAGGAACCAAAAATTCTGAAATTTTCACGGTTACAAACAATCCTTAGGTTAGCTTTCCAAAATAGTAAAAGCTGTGTTATATTGAGTGTAAAACTCAAATGTTGGTAAAGCTGCTGCAAGAAGTCCATAACTTCAAAGCACATACCAAATATGCAGAGAACAGGTCTGATTTTGGAGAAAAGTGATGCTAACCAAGAATAATCTGACTATAGAGATTCTATGAATAAAAGCATTGTATTTAGCTTTCTGAAGAAACAAATATTGCAAGATTTCAAGTTGAATAGCTCAACTTGGTCAAGAGAACACTTCAGCAGTTCAGCTAAAACAAGAACAACATGGGATTAAGGAAGGAGATCAAAGTATGGAGGAAAACTGGTATTGACTGAGAACAACAATGAATCTAGAACTGTTATGACTAAGCCACAAACAATGAAAAGAGGAATTTTACACAAACACTGACCGTGTAAAACATTATGGTTCCCCAAAGAACAACAGTTGGTGGATTATGGTGTATAGAAGACTTACACCAGGTTGAGGAAGCTCTGTGTCACTTCCTAGCCCTATCATCTCAGCAAGTTGGCGAGAATAATCTTTCACACCATCAAAATATCAAACCATCCTATGAGTGAAAAGCAATTTGATTCTCTTCAAGTAGCATCAACCTTGAGAAATCATCACAAAGTTTTAGATTAGAAAGAAAATAAAGCGGTAAAAAAGTACCATACATCACAGCCAGGGAAGATCTGAAATAGCTAAAGAAACAATAACATGCTTCATGCCTTCAATCCAGAATTTACATTTTTCTGACTCCAAGCTGAAGCAAGTAATATCAATATATCATCTTTGCTATTCACTCCCATTACTCCAAGACTTGGCGGTAATATCAAATCCACAAAAATCATTAGGTGTGAGCTATCCATGACTTATCCATCTTATCGGCTTCATCTCAAGTGATTATTGAAGAGTTAAAACCAGTAATGAAGAGACATGTAATCAACATAAAAACATCACCTCAAAAGAAGCGCATAACTCCAATACTACTGGACTCGCACTGAGCAAACTTGCGGACTCGGGTTACCTTATTTAATACTCTCTTGGAAAAAATCATTAATATTCTTAATAAAGTTAGGATTCTTAAGTAAATATTTATGTTGGTTTAAAATGAATACACTATAAAAGACTCCACATATCACTAAAATAGCTGAACACACTTCACCAAAAATCTATGTGCATTACGATATTCCAGTACAAAACCAAAAGCAATGGATAGCTTGTTGATCAAATGATGGATGTGAGGAAAGCTCTAAAATTGAAATAGTCCAAATAAAAAAAATATAACTCAAGATAGCAAGGACATTCAAATGATGGATGTGAGGAAAGTTTCATTAGCCTAACTTGAGAATTTCATTAAGCAAATAACAACTTGATAATTTTCGTTGGAACTAAAATTGTCCTTGCAATGATCACATTAAAAACAACATCAAGGCAAGTTCTCCTCTTATGTAGGCTTAAACTTAAAGTCTAGTTATACCTTCAATTGAGTTGACTACTAGCTCCACAGAAACATCGGGTACAAGTGTGATGCCACCTATCAAGAAAACCAGAAAAAAAAGCTTATAACTAATAGGAGACTTAACCACAACTCAACACACACACACAAATTGGTATCTAATCTAACACAATTAAACTGATATATAGCTTACTAGTTTTGTGAACCATCGCATAACACGGATGTCAAAGCCACCAAAAATCTCCCGTCTTTGCCTGAATTCAAGGTAAGAGGGGATAGTATAGAACAATTGCAAAATTTCATACTTAGAATGGTAATGATTGTATAAAACAAAGCCATTGTCATCATAAACAAAAGCATGGCATATGTGAAATCTAAATAAACATTACCAGTAAAAACTACAACTTTCACATCATTCATCCTTGCTGCCTCATCGAATCTCTCTTTCAAACCCCTAATAACTAATCAAACAGAACTCATTAATAAACAATAAATAAACAAACAGAACTCATTAATAAACAAGAACAGCAGCAGCAAATTAGTTAATCCAATGGTGTTGCTAAGGTGAGGCTAAGTAAGTTTAAGCCATGACAAAGATCAATTTCTTTTGAACCGGATGATATATAGCACAAGCTATTTGATCAAACTAAGACCAAAATGGACATAAACAAAGGTTAAATTGTATCGTAGAAACAAACAAACAAACTGAATGTAGAGACAAAACGGTTTGTAAAATAGAAAACCCTAAAATCCTATTTCAAATACGAATACAATAAAACTCACAAGTGAAATGATGTTAAATCTACAATGTTGGAATCGAAAAAACACAAACGCGCCTTCCTTGCGCGCGAAAAGAGAAGTCATGCGGTCTTTGTGAAAGTGAAAGAAGAACCGAGTTGTGAGAGGGAGAAGTGAGAGGAAACCAATAAACCTATGAACACCAAAACAAAACCAAAATCACTTTAAGAGAAAGCAGAGGAAGCAATATACCATATTGAAGAAGTAGAAATGAGAAATAGAGAAAGCGAAATACCTTTGTTGAGCGATTTGTATGGTCACTTCTAAACTGAGGTTGTTAGGTTTCGCACAAACCGAGGATGACGATTTTGAGGTTGGGTTCCATTGATGCAAGCTTTGGAGTGGAGAAGATGAGGGTCTAGGGTTTGTTGGTGTGAGAGAGAGAGAGAGAGAGAGAGAGAGAGAGAGAGAAGTGAGAGTGAGAGAGGGTGGAGGTTGAGGAGGCGGAGGTGAGGAGAGTGAAAGGTGGAGAGTGAGCGTGAGAACGATCGAAGGAGGCGGAGGAGAAGGGTCGGAGAGGAGGCGGAGGAGAAGGTCGGAGGAGAACGAAGGTGGAGAGTGAAAGGAAGAGACGTTCGAACGTTCGATTTCATGTATCGGGCTCTTTTATTTTGACAAATGGGTTGCCACGGATTTGCCACGGCATCTCCGTGGCAAATGTCCGTCCTTTCACATGTCCGTGGCAAACCCGTGGCAAACACCAATGGAAATTTCGCGCTCTCTTTTTTTTTCTCATGCCGTCGCCGCAAATGCGTGGCAAATTATCGACGGAATAAGCTCCGTGGCAATTCTTTGGTGGCTAAAACAAGCTTTTCTTGTAGTGTACTGAGCTTTTGAACTCCACTCTCCTCGACCTAACAATGAAGATGAGAAAAAGGAGGTTTGGTGCTAGGGCCAGGTTTGGGTCGAGAGTTCTTAAGTTTTTGTTTACCAATGATAATGTTATCAAGATTGGTGGCGAATCTCTTCGGGTCCCTTATGTTTATTGCCCTAGTAAAGAGAAATCGACTGGCTAGCTTGTTTTGTCTAGCTGGGATGACAACCTCTTCAAACTCTCTATATTTGAGGAACGCAGATAGCACATGTTTTGTGTGTTCGAAAAGTTGGTGAAAAAGTAGGTGAAATTTGGGTGCTTCATTGGAGAGACGGGAAGCACTTCTTGCCACATCCATGAAGCCTTCTGCACGCCGTACACTGCTACGAACCATCTTCCTACGTACTTCATGCTATTCTGACTTGCTGAATTCCTTTCTTGTCCCTCTCTCACACTCATGTTCTCTCTCTCTCTCTATAATGTCATTGAATATGGTTGAGTGTTAGATAAAATATAACCTCAAAAGGTATTCCAAAAGTGGAAGCCTATTGCATTGTCAATTTATTGGAGTACCTTTTGAGGTTAACCATTGCAGTAGGATAAATACCCAACTTTTTTGAAACATTAACCACGTAGTAAAATTCCAAAGTTTACTTTTTGAGGTTAACCATTGCAGCAGGATAGATACCCAACTTTTTTGAAACATTAACCATTGTAACGTGTGGGACCCACCATATTTTGTCTCTCATTGTCCATGTTTGATTGTCCAAACAGCAGCACCGTAAAAAATTTAGTCTGCTCATCAAAAAGCAACTAAAACATTACATAGTTTTGATTTCGGTCTTGGAGTATGCAAATACGACTTGCATACCAAGTGGTTTGCACAACCCAAGAATAAAAAGTGCGTATAAATTTAACTGTAAAACCGACGAAAAAGTTGTGTATATATAGTCTCTTGAGATTTTGACAACAAAAATCCACACACATGCTATCTAGTAGTATAAAATAATTTATCAATATATACATTCCTCGAATTCTATTAGCCCATGTTATTGAAGGTACAATAATCATTATACTAATGAAAAAAAAACATTATACTTTGACAAAGTTTACAGCAACCTCAATACCGTTGTCTCCAGACAGTTACAAATCCCCAGAAAGTGTAGTCAATTAATAAAATTCTATTCCGCATGGAACGGAAGCATGTATCTTCAATGTCCCTATATTACCTCTGTCTCTACCCCTTGACTCATATTGAAGGATGATAAAATCAAGACTTAATTATACAGTATTTTATAAGCATGCTGCTCCTATTTTAAATCTTATAGTAGTATATACTGAACTGTAGTAGACAATGAAGTTGATCCTGCAATTTTAAATCTTCATAAGTCAATCTCCACAAGTACCTAAGTTTTGTGGATTATTAATTTATAAACAAACATCAACGGACATACCCAAATTCGAACTCAGTACTATTGTCAATGTAACCAGTAGCATTAACTTTCACTTATATTTTAATCCAAAAACAAAGTATTTCCTAACCGAAGTAGTACTTATAATTATATTTAGGGACCCAAATCTAACTTGGTAAGAACTTAGAAGTAGTTTTAGTCTACAGAAGAAACTTACACAAACTACAAATCTAGCTTCCATTATTTTCTCATTGATCTACCCATTTCTCCCACAAGCTTGAATTTAAGAGTTGTTTTGTGTGAAATTAAATGTACCTTCCAACGTGCCTTTTGATGTTGTTGCTTTCTTTGAATCTATGCATTGCTCGTCCTCTGGTAGCTGTTGAAGAGGGACAGAAGACTCAGGTCAACATTTCTGGAAAGGTGAGTGTCAAACACATTTTTTCTCTAAATGGCAAATGTTAGCTAGTGATTAGTGCGTACGTGTTATTAGTAGCTAGAGTTTGAACCTGATTCAACTTCGTAAGTTTATTCAATATCAGTGTTAAACTCAACAGTCACTTATATATTTATTTGCACAAGTTATACACTTATCATTAATATGTTTAGTATACTTTGTCAAACTCCTTTTTTCAAATGTAATACAATAACTTGAGCTAGGTCTTGAAATTGGTCACTTGTTTTTTGCATTGTTTTTGAAGACACTAATATATTATTGCAACACATCAATATTTTTTGTATTGTTCGTTGCATTTATGACTTGCTAATTTGTTTGTGACTGTTAATTTTAACCAATAGGTATTGTTGGAGAATTCAAAGAAACAACCTATAGAATCAAATGGAGTAGTACTGACAAAAACTGAAGACATTATTGTAGCTGTGGAGCACATGAAAAAAGAACATCTCAAGTCTCAAGAAAGCACTTATAAGAAGAGAGAGATTTCAATGAAATCCTCAGTATCTTGGTCTGTACCTCATAGCAAAGTAGAGGGACAAAATCATGCAGGATTTTACTCTGATTATTCTAGACCAAGGACCCGCCCTCCCTCCCACAACTAATTTTTTTTATTTGGTTTTTTTTCCCCATATATATAAACTGAATCCCATTTTTGTACCTTCTCCCATTGTTTTTTTTTTATCTTAACTAAACCAATATCTTGAAGCCTCTTAGAATGTTTACAGTGTGAACGAATTGCTTGTATATATCCTTGCTCCATTCGAAAATATAGTTGTTTAAAATTAAATTATTCAAATTTATTTATTTATGGGATATTTTTCTCTGGGCAATATGAAATATAACTAGAAATTATGAGATAAATTTTTCAAATAAAATCGTATATAGATCTTCAAACCTTTTTTGTGATTAAATTGTACTCTTGAAAATGGTTCTTGGCCAAGTCAAAAACTAGTTGTACTGTCTTTTCTGTTTATTTTATAAGCAATTTTATTGAAGGGTGCACCATGGGTGCACCAACCCTTACAACGGGGGTGGAGCCTCGTTAAAACTGTGTCTTTTCTATTAATGGTGTTGGATTTTATGGAATGTGTCTCTAAGGCTGTTGTGGAAAAAGGTTGTGCAAGTGTACACAATCTTAAACAAGTAATAAAGTGATAAGAAAGGTCGAACCAACAGGGATTGGATTAATTTGCTAGCCTTCTATGATAGTAGTTGAGTTAAGTGATGGAAGATTTCGAGAGTAAAATATGAGGAATATTTGGATATGTATATAAAATTAAAATATGTTGTAATTCAGATGAGAGAGTTGGTTGAGATTCATTTTCCTATATAAATTTACTTTGAAATTCTATTGCTACTTATGATGCACCTGCAATGAATGCTGCTAAAATGAATACTTGTGCTTTTCAGCCACTTTTCTTCAGGGTTTCATTACCTAACTTATGTCTAAGCATTTGAATAAGTTCACCCTTGTATTTGAAGCTCCAACAGTATCATTCTATCACTACAACATTTTTGAGTTTAGGCGACGCCTCTCATTGCCACAGCTAAAAAACCGTGGTCTAAACATGGAAAAGGCCACGGGTTTACAATTGTGGCTATTGAGATGGGTATAGGCCACAGTTTCGAACACTTGCTGTGAGGCTACAGTTTTAAAACTGTATAGGCGACAGTTAAAAAATTGTGGATACCTAAGACCACACTTGTCAGACCATGGTCTTAAAAATTAAATAGGCAACGAATTAAACTGTGGCGTGAAAGGTTGCCTTTGTGTATAGACCACATCTAAAAAACCGTAGACTAAAATGTAACTGAAAAACCGTGGACTATAGGCGTTTCTGAAAAACTAGGCGCCAACTAATAAAATTTAAGCGCTTCTTTTCCTGACAAAAAAAGTGCTTCTTTTCCAAAAAAAAACCTTTCCAAAAAAAAACCATCTTTTTACTCTTTTCTTTAATCTCCTTTCCAAAAAACCCACCCACCGTCGAACCCTCACTTCGCGTTTCTTCTCTACGCGAACGCAGAACGCAGAACGTAGACTTCGCGTTTCTTCTCCCCTCACTTCGTTTCTACGCACAACACTCACGCAGAACAATTGTTGGAAAGGCAGAACCCTCACTTCGCGTTTCTTCTCTCACGCAAAACACCCACCCGCGCGCTCGCGTTTCTTCTCCCCTCACTTCGCAGAACGCAGAACCTCACTTCGCGTTTCTTCTCTACGCAAAACACCCACTTCGCGCTCCTTTCTACGCTTCTACGCACAACACTCACGCAGAACACTCACGCAAAAAACCCCTTCTCCAAAAACCCCACACTTTATCTCTCTGCGCTTCTTCTCCCCTCACCTTTTGAAGTTGGTTCTTCTAGGATTCTACGCAGAACATGATCGTTTATTGAGCCGATGTGTTTGTTCCTTTCTCACTTCTATTTTTTCCCTTCTTCTCTTCTTTAGAGCTTCTATTTTAATTTGGGATGGATTTTGTTTTCTAGGTTGTTGGTTTGTTGATGTTTAGGGTTAAAGTTGTTCCATTTATGCATGATTTGTGGATTCTGTTGTGCCTAATTTCTTGATTTGTTGATTTTAGGGTTTAAAGGGTTTTCATTTAATAATAAAGTTCTTGATGCAGAACAATTGTTATGCTTCTGAGTTCAAAAGGTTTTGTGAAATTCTTACCAATATTTTAGGAAATAATTAGATCTTTCAAGGGGAATTTGATCTTTGTATGTGTTGAAATGCATAATCAACAAGTTGGAAAGGCTTTTTCAGCTCATTTAGTATTAGTAGCAGACTAGCAGTGCTTTAAAAGTACTTGCAACCTTTTGTCATAGCCAATATGGAGAGAACAAATGATCTTGGGAAACCTGCTATTGCTGCTTTGAGACATCAACACTAAATGAAATGGTTGTTATTGTTAATGTTACAAATAACCTTGTGCCATGGAAGGACTTACCTCCTAAGCTTGACACCAGTGAGTAAAGTGATTATTAACAATGACAAGCATCACATTTGTGAAAATGAAGATAGCATTGAACCTGAAGTATAATTCAATATTATCCTACCCAAAAAAATATATAAATTGCAATGAAAACAAAAAAAAAATCTCTAATTTCTTCCTTAGGCTGGTCTCCACCTGTTTTTCTAAAAGAACAAACAAACTAACTACATCTACCAACACATTTTCAACCCTCCCATAATTCAATAGCTACTAAGTGTGTAATCAAGAATGAGGCATCCAAGAAAGTAGAATATTATACATAGATAAATACAAGGGTTCGAAGAAAAGATTATCTCAGACCATTGGCAGTTTTACCTTTGCTTAAATCAGCTAGTTCCTCAATAAATTTTCTCCCATCACTGCTGAGTCTTTTAGGGATCTCATATTGTTTTTATTTAGCAAGGGAACACCTTTCTTAGCCATAACAAGTGTTGTGTTGGGTTGAGTCCCTAAAATATATAATAAAAGGATTTGAGGATTCTGTTGTGCCTAATGTTTAGGGTTTAATTTTGTTTTGAAGATTTTGTTCTGTTTTTTTACTAGCGTTGTTTTCTTTTTCTGCCTGGAAATTTAAATGGAAGTTGCTCATTCAGCCTATTCATGGTTAAATTTCTGTTAGTAGGTTCAGCTTCTGTTAGCGAGTTTGACTCTGTTTGGTTGCAATCTAACTCTCGACGGCATTCATGCGTTTGTCCGAAACTTGCATCTCATCCAAAGCTGCTTGTCTCCGTGTTAAATAACAGTGCATCCAGCAAGTTTTTCTTCAAGGTAAGCTTCAATTAGTTTGTTTTATAAAAATTAATTTGAATAGTTGTGTAAATTGCTCAAGATCAAGTGTGTGTGGAGCAACTATTCTTATTCTACTTGATTTTTTTCTTTGGTTGATTCTAATTTGATGTATACTTTTTTATGTATTAGATTTAATGTCATGGACAAAGAGTGGACTAAACTCCCAAGATATAGTAGAGGGTATAAGAAGGGTGTTAAGTCGTTTTTAGATTTTGCGTATACTATAGGAAAGCCTCAAGGACGTGAGATTTTATGTCCTTGTGCTGAGTGTAAAAATGGTTTTTGGTTTAGAAGAAAAGTGGTATTCAATCATTTAGTAGGCAATGGTTTTCTAAACGGCTACAACATTTGGGTAAACCATGGAGAGAATATACCATCGCCTCGTGATGACGAACAATGTCATCGATGATCAAGAGGGCTCACATGGCGACATTGGTGGCTTATTGCACGACACACATTGTAAATGTGGCGGCGAAGCGGAAAGGGAAATGAGGTCCCAATGAGGATGCTAGAAAGTTTTACAACTTGATTAAGGAGGCTAAACAAGAGCTATACCTGGGATGCAAAGACTTCTCTACTCTATCATTCATTATTCGACTTTACTTGTTGAAGTGTCTACATGGGTGGAGCAACGCATCGTTTCAACGCCCTTTTAGAATTATTAAAGGAAGCCATGCCAATTTTAAACATTTTGAATCTTTTAACAAAACAAAAGCCATGATTAGTGTCTTGGGCCTTGATTATAAAAAAATTCATGCATGTCCAAATGATTGCATGCTATATTGGAAAGAGCATGAGAACGACACCTCTTGTAGTGTATGTAAGTTGTCACGATGGAAGGAGTTCCTCAAGTAGAAAGCGAGTTTGAGGAAGCAAAAAGTGAACATAATAAAGTGCCGCAAAGATTTTGAGACATTTTCCTTGATTCCTCGGCTTCAAAGGCTATTTATGTGTTCAAAGACAATGAGTCAATGCGATGGCATGATGAAGAACGCTCTAAGGATGGGAAACTGAGGCATCCTGTTGATGGCCAAGCATGGAAGGATTTTGATAGACTTCATCCAGAGTTTGCTTTAGATCCTCGTAATGTAAGACTTGGCTTAGCAAGTGATGGCTTCAATCCATTCCGGACCATGAGCATATCACATAGTACGTGGCCTGTCATGATGGTAGTATACAACTACCCACCTTGGTTGTCCATGAAGTCTGAAAGTACATTGTTATCATTGTTGATTCCTGGACCAACATCACCGGGGAACAATATTGATGTGTACCTTCAACCGCTAATTGAGGAGTTAAAGGAGTTATGGGAATTAGGGGTAGAGACATATGATGCCTCAAGAAATCAAACCTTTAAACTTCGTGCAGCTCTCCTATGGACTATAAGTGACTACCCTGGGTATGCAATGTTGTCAGGTTGGAGCACCAAAGGAAAGTTGGAATGTGCATGCTGTAATTATAACACAAATTCATCCTACTTGAAACACAGTCACAAGATGTGTTACATGGATCACCGCGTCTTTTTACCAATGAGTCATGCTTGGAGAGCTAACAAAAGGTCCTTTAATGGAAGGAAAGAACATAGGTCAGCACCACCTTTGTTAAAAGGGACAGAAATTCTAGAGTCCCTAAGATCTTTTAAGAATGAATTTGGAAAGAAAAAAAAGCGAAAAGTTGATGGTCCATGGAAGAAGAGATCAATTTTTTTTGAGCTACCTTATTGGGCTGAAAATACATTGCGTCATAATCTTGATGTAATGCACATTGAGAAAAACATATTTGATAATATTATTGTGACTCTTTTGGATATGACTAGGAAGTCAAAAGACCATCTTAATGCTCGTTATGATTTGCAAGATATGGGAATTAGAAAGAAACTTCATCCAAAGGAGATTGGTGGTGGTCGTGCGAGTTTGCCAAAGCTTGTTTCTCAATGAACTCACATGAAAAGTCTATTTTCGTAGTGTGTTTAGGGGTGCTAAATTACGGATGGGATTTGCATCAAATATTTCTAGGTGTGTGCAAGTCTGGGGATAAGAAAATATCGAACTACAAGAGCCAAGACGCACATTTCATGCTACATTACTTATTACAAGTAGCAATTAAAAGCACCATGCCTAATGCGTGGTGAGCCTCTAATTCATCTTGGGTCCCTTTTTTCGCTCTGTGTATGAAAGTTATCCAAGTGCAAGATTTGGATTTCTTGGAAGCGGACATTGCAAAAACACTTTGTCAATTGGAGATGATTTTTCCTCCTAGTTTTTTTGACATAATGGTTCACTTGCCTATTCATTTGTCAAATGAAGTGAGATTAGGTGGTCCCGTTCAATTTCGGTGGATGTATCCCATCGAAAGATACTTGTGTAAACTTAAGAGTTATGTCCGTAACAAAGCACATCCGTAAGGTTCTATTGCCGGAGGGTATTTGGTGAAGAGGCGTTGACTCTTTGCTCAAGATATTTGCATAAAGATGTCGACACAAGGCTGAATAGAAGGAATCGAAATCATGACAACAATGATTTATGTGAAGTAGATCTAGATGATTATTTTTCATACATTGGTCGCCCTTTGGGGAAGAAAAATGGTGACCCGTTTTCCCTAGAGTCAACAACTAAAGCCCTAGCTCATCGATACCTCTTATTCAACTGTGATGCTGTTCAAATATACATCAGGTACCTTAATAGTGAATTGTTCTCATACTCATATAAAACTTGTTTTAGATTTAATCTAAGAAAATACAATGTTGTATTTGTAGAGAGCATGATGATATTGTCAATAGTCGCACTAAAAAAAGAAAGTGGATCAAGGCCAACACCCAAAGCCAAGATTTTAGTGAATGGTTTAGAACTCGAGCCTTGAAAGATGATGTATCGAATCAGCCACTAGTGCAAAAACGTCATTTAGTATCGGTCATTTTGCACATTTAGTATCGGTTATCTGTCGATACTAATTCGACCGATACTAAATGTATGACATTTAGTATCGGGTAAATAACCGATACTAAAAGTGACATTTAGTATCGAATTTTCAAAAAACCGATACTAAATGACGTTTTTTTGGTAATTTTTATGCCTTGAAAACGTACTATTAGTATCGGTTATTTAATTAACCGATACCAAATGTCACTTTTAGTATCGGTTAATTTAAATAACCGATACTAAATGTCTTTTCAACATTGTCTTTGCTGTCAAAAAATGACATTTAGTATCGGTTATTTAAATTAACCGATACTAAAAGTGACATTTAGTATCGGTTAATTGAATAACCGATACTAAATGTCTTTTCAACATTGTGTTTGCTGTCAAAAAATGACATTTAGTATCGGTTATTTAAATTAACCGATACTAAAAGTGACATTTAGTATCGGTTAATTAAATAACCGATACTAAATGTCTTTTCAACATTGTGTTTGCTGTGTAAAAAATGACATTTAGCATCGGTTATTTAAATAACCGATACTAAATGTCACTTTTAGTATCGGTTAATTTAAATAACCGATACTAAATGTCATTTTTTTGGTGTTTTTTAGAACTTTTAGCAACGGTTATCCTTAATAACCGATACTAAAGCCCCATTTTTTGTGACTTTTAGCAACGGTCATCTAAGATAACCGATGCTAAATTCGTTGTTAATTTTTTTGATTTTTTTATATTTTTAATTCGCACCAATAAATTTAAAACCTGTTATACCAACCATTCAGACAACAACGCATTATATATCAAAATACTTCGAACAACATTAAAATTAGTATATTACATTTTAGTAAAACTAGTCAGAATATAATGTTGCACTATATGATCATATCCAACAAAATATTACTAAAACACAAGTTAAACTAGTTAGAATATAATGTATCATTTTGCTCTGTACGAAGCTTCAAGTAGAAATCTGCCCAAAGCTGGCGAATCTCAGTAAGTTCCTGTTCAGTGTATGTCTGTGGGTTTTCAAATACCTACAAGTTTCAAATTAGTTACCGATTAGAATCGACAATTTCAGCAACCAATACCAAATACCGATTTTACAGAGCACCAACACAGTGAGTACATTGCTAAAGCTATTAGCAATTGCCAAGAAGGAAAGTAAAGACAGTGAAATGTGAAGAAAAATTACTAACACAAACACTCTCCTATTATCATGTACATTGCTAAAATGATGCCAAAGTTTAGAAACCAAACAGAATTCAATGAAATGTGAAGACAAATTTTATACCTTCTCCTAGTTATCAACAACACGGGACCTCACAATGGTTATCATAAACTTCATCACATAATACCCACAATGATATCCATTCGTTTGTATTGACATCTACACAAATCAATTAAAAGAGAATATTATAATATATATATATATATATATATATATATATATATATATATATATATATATATCATATAAGAATTCACTTTAAATTGAATCAACATAATATATTTTAATCAAATAACCATTCAACTCAAAACATAACAATACTCATGCCTTCAACAGAGGCATCTTCAAATTGAATCTGTTTGAAATTATGTTTAAAACCAAACCATGTATATTGTACCCTCCTTCCTTCGCGAAAATGTTGCAAAACAATTTACTATCGGGATATTCTTATTAAATTTTCAAATTGATCCTGCCAGCCTACCAGGAAAAGCAGGAAAGAATTTATTGAAATCCATTGTATTAATGGGAAATCCAGACCAGATAACAAGACATGGTTTCTTAGATGCAATATGGAAAATGAAAACAACGGGAGAGAAGCAAAGTCTAGGAAAATTCGAAAGTCACTAGTGCAGAAAAGGCTTTTTGTATCGGTTGTTTTGCACTTTTAGTATCGGTTATCTGTCGATACTAATTCGACCGATACTAAATGTCTGACATTTAGTATCGGTTAAATAACCGATACTAAATGTCACTTTTAGTATCGGATTTTCAAAAAACCGATACTAAATGACGTTTTTTTGGTGATTTTTATGTCTTGAAAACGTACATTTAGTATCGGTTATTTAAATAACCGATACTAAATGTCACTTTTAGTATCGGTTATTTAAATAACCGATACTAAATGTCTTTTCAACATTGTGTTTACTCTCTAAAAATTGACATTTAGTATCGGTTATTTAAAAACCGATACTAAATGTCACTTTTAGTATCGGTTATTTAAAAACCGATACTAAATGTCACTTTAACATTGTGTTTCTTTGTCTAAAAATGACATTTAGTATCGGTTTTTTAAATAACCGATACTAAAAGTGACATTTAGTATCGGTTATTTAAATAACCGATACTAAAAGTCTATTTTCTTAAAAAAAAAGGTTCTCGATTCACATTTACCACACACACTACATATAGTAGTGTGTGGTAAAATGTGAATCGAGAACCAAAACTAACATCAAACAACTAAAATTGAACATGAAATTCATAAAATGAGTCAATTAATCATTCATTCAAACTCACATTTTGCAAATAAGCAAAGATACATGATAACAATAAAATAGATACAACAACAAATATAATCAAGCACAAATTTCATGAACAACAATTTCATATAAGCAATCAAATTTACAGTTCCAAAAATGGAACAAACGGTGTGAAATTTGTAAGAAATAATTTTCTTCTTTTGTTTCTTCTTAGAAGTAGATGCCTTAGAAGACACATCCTTCTTTATTTCCTTCTTGGCAGTGCTTCAAAATTGGCCATCATTAAACGATCGTAAAGCAATGAGGATTTAAATAGTAGAGTTGAGGTATCACATGAAAATAAAGGCAAATAAAGTAAGTCACTTGGATTAGGCCTAAAACTCAAATTCTAGGAGAACTAAGCAAAATATAATAATGAATTGGAGTAAAACCCTACCTGTTGAATTAGCTCTCTGCTCCACAGCTTTGATGGATCCAATGTCAAGGAGATACTGACCTCACTTGTAGCTACAACATCAACTGATATGCCTAAATCTTCGAAGATTGAAAACACCTGCATAAATATGGAAACATGAAGACAGGAACGGATTCAACCACTAATAGGACAACTGTGACAGGCATTAACATTCTCACCTTAGCAAGAAACCCAAACTGACCAAGCATGCGAGTGCTTGCGATGTCCAACATGGTAACATTACGTTTCAAAACGATGCTAGTTAATAATGCCTGCAGTTGGAAATAGGAAAACTTAACACTGACTAAAGTCATCATTCTGATAATATTTATCATCATGGTGTCAAGACCCAATTCTACAAACCTTGCTCATATCTCTTGTTTTGCTGATAAGGGTACCTGGAGCTTTAGGATTGTAGGAATTTTTAACCCTGACAGGTATATCACCCTCTCTAGCAGGTCTCATAGACTGTGGATGCAGGACCTGCAAACAAGATATATAATTCACACACAAGATTAATCTGATATCCCAAGGTCCATGTCATATTAATTAAGCATCAATACTCATGCTTTTCATGACAGTGCAGCAGATTTCAGTAAAAAGTAAAAACTAGGTAAATAATGCGGAAACAATGTGAGATACAGCCTTTACTAATAGTACAGCCACAGATCTGAGACAATATAAGGAACCTAGGTAACGGCCCAAAAAAAAATCTTTATCATTTTATTTTATACCCAAGAGGGGTACTAATAGCTGGCATTTGACAACATCCAGCTTGGAAGAATGATCTTCATTACAATGATCTAGGCATAGGCAAACTAATCCAATGCAGTTTAGAACTATACTAAACTAAGCCAATCCATGTCAGCACCTGGGGTGAATTCAGAGGGATGACATCACTAGCTGGAGACAACAATGTCAATATCACTCACAGAAAAGCTTGTAAATTCACCAGTGAATCTACTCCCAAATCCATTGCCTAGCCACCGTACATAATGAACCATTTCTGCTACTTACAACTTATATGGAACAATGCTTTATTGCCTTTGCTCTTTCAATGGCTGGTCAGCTATTTTCTTTTTCCTTAATATCTACAATCCTACACATGCCTCCATAAAAATATTGATAATTCAAAATTTTATGTATCTATAAAGAAACAGAGTTTTTTGTCCATTATCCCTTCTCCTAGTGTCAACCTTATCTAGATTTTGGAGACTCCACTTGAAAGATCAAAGGCCACTGTGTGATCTCTAGTCTCTACTCTCTAGTATACGATGATTTCATATCATTATTTTACATAGTTTGTAGTTCAGACTTGTGTATTGAACAAGTGTCAAAACTTTAGATTCTTCAAAAATAAGGTTGTCAAACTTGAGTCTATATAATACTGTCTTGCATAAAAGTTCAACATTCATTCTATATTAGTAATAAAAACTCAAGAATCAAGATAGACCCGTGCAGACCATAAAATTCAACATTCACCAATCTGGTCATGCTAGGCAAGGCCAGAGACAAGACCAAACCAGAAATAGGTTCTCAATTCAACACACAAAAATGGCATAACAAGTTCAAATTAACAAATCACAAGGCTCCGAATTACAAGAGTGAAGGGTGGTCGGATTGGGTTCTTTTGGATTCAGCTCGTTATAGCTAGGTTTCAACTCAACAGAGTTGGGTTCATTCATTCACCTCATTGCTTGGTGGATTCAATGTTAACTCACAACAATGAGTTTGTTCAGGTTTTCTTGTTTGTGATGTCATTTATGTTGGGAGATATGGGGTTGAGTTGAGACGCAACATAGTATTGTGATAGGAAAAAATTAACATTAACCGGCTATCAAGGTTTTCAGCTTGGCGTGCAGCTCATCTAGATGGGAACACAATCAGAGTGTGTTTGAGCAAGTAGTAATCCTACCTAACTCAACTCTTAATAAACCTTTTTATATTATTCTCATATTCAAGCCTATTATTTTGATGGGACATAGGAAAAATCTAATGAACAATTTAACTATATCTGTGTTACAGATTCATTAAAAAAAGAGAAATAGGCTTGCCCATAAAAGTTGCACGATTTGGTTTTTATATAACTAGCAACTGAAGCAAAAGGTATAATCTTAGAGAAGAAATTGATCCGATTGCTTAGTTCTCATAGAAATATAGCATCTCAAACTCCAAACTGTCATGGAGAAGAAAGCGCCCTATAAAATATCTGAGAGCAAAGAACGTCAATAATTAGAAAAGAGAAAATGAAATGGACTGAGAGACAAATGACGGAAATTTGCATTAGTATACTACTCTCATTCAAATCAAAGATAGTATCATAGTGAAATTCACGAGACATCTAGACTAAATTAACAATATCATAGTAAAATTATTTCCTAGAAGCCATGGCCATTAATTTCTTTACTAAATTTATTGCAAGGAATACTAATAAAAACCTTCATCGGACATATCGGACCCAATCAACAGCAGTTCCTGTAGCCTTTGAAAGAAACTTTATCAGGGAATCCTCTGCAATCGATAGGAATCTGCAAGAGTCATAACTTCCATTAGCATAATTATGAACACATTGACAAAACCTATCTTGCATTACAACTCACCATTTCAAAACCATAACTTCCATCTATAAGAAGAAGTGCTAAATCATAGATACTTTCTTTGCATCTATCATGCCATTTATATCATTAGGGCACTCCACAAACTGCAACCTCCTTTGCTTTCCTGACACATGTGATCAAACATTTCCTTATCATCCCAATACGAGCTCCCAGCCAAGTCTATACTCCATGAATAAATACACACACATCAATAAATATATTGTAACAAACACGATACAATAGTAATTGAACCTCGAACTTCAGGAAGATTTTGCCTTGTGTAATGCTTAACCAAAGACTTTATCAAAAGTGACTTCCCAACCTGAAATCAAACCCAATAATTGAGCCCAACCCCAAATCTCAAAATTGGAACTTTGAAGAAAAAGTAAGAGAATGTGCTGCACACGGGAGGACCACGCACGACGACGACGACGTATGGTGGGGTTCACCGTAAAGAGCGGCCAACGTTGGGAACGTGAAGGCGGTACGCTCTTTCTCGACGGTGCGGGATTGCAATATAAAGTTCAAATAAATGTATGAATTCAAATTCAAATTCAAGATCCATTTTGCATCCACACAAATGAGGCTTAGGGTTTGGGTTGAAGCTGACAAATAGGAAAGGAGGCTTAGGGTTTGGGTTGAAGCTGACAAATAGGAATAGGGGGTTAGGGTTTTGAGTTAACAAAATTAGGGGTTTTGTGTAGAATAGAATTATAATAGAAGAAGAAAACGTACCATTGAGGAAGAAGAAGCCATTTTCTGGTAATGGTTCGGATTGGCGGTGGGGAGGATCGATTCATCTTTTCAGTTGTAGAGATGAACTGCGATTGCAGAGAGGGGAGACGAAATGGTTGTGGTGAACAGCGGCTGAGAGTGGTGGAGGTGGAGGTGGAGAGTGAAAGCTGAGAAAGAGAGTATCATTGTGAGGAAGAAGGAGATTTGCGAGGAAGAGGTAGCGAGAGAGTTCAGAGAGTAGAGATTTGAGAACGCGAGAGAGTTAAGAGAGTGAGCGAGAGAGCGTTCTGTAATCTGAGTGAGGAGAGTGTGTGAGGAAGAAAAATTAGATTACCTTTAGTATCGGTTAACTAAAAACCCGATACTAAATGTGTTAGAGACACACATTTAGTATCGGTTGTTTAAACAACCGATACTAAATGTAAGTGTGAAAATTGAAAACTTCAATTTAATTTCAAAATTGCCACCGCGTCTACATTTAGTATCGGTTGTTTAAACAACCGATACTAAATGGTGCTGTCTAAAGTCATTTTTGCACTAGTGAGTGCCTAGTATATCTCAGCAGTCCCAACCAATTTCCATCCTACCTAGCCTTTTTCCCTAATCCTTGAGGCAAAAGACTCCCAAACCCTTCCATATGGTTTGTATGCTTTGGTGTTAAAAGTTTAACAAAAAGGAAATACAATTAACATTAATACCTTAACATTAATAGAGAAACACTCAGTTGATAAGAAGAAAATGTGTGGTAAGGCGCCAAGTCTCAGCAAAGAAGTCATTGCCCAGTGTGTTCAAGTGAAAAGCCATAGTGGCATTTTATCAAACAACTAGCACTCTAGCTAGATAGCTAAAAGGGTACAATAGCTTACATAGTTAAACCGAATCTTTGGTATTGCAATTCGATTCTGATTCAATTGTAATTAAACGAGAAGTATAAATACTTCAATCAATGTAATGAAGCCAATCAATGAAATCGGACTATTCAATATTCCTCTCATTTAATAAGCGATTATAAAGCATGAATAATTAAACTACAACATAAGAAGTTACCTATCGATTCGGCATTTTAGTGGTGGTTCTACAAGCCGATGCCGAAACCACTAATGTTGTTGCATCTTTCTCCCAAAACAAGAGAAATTCAACAAAATGAAAATTAATAAACCATTTCATTGTAGAAAAGCAACTAAGAATGAGTTTTGATAGAGGGATTAAACCAACGAAAATGACCATGACCAACGGATGTGCAAAGAAATACCTATTCTTTGGTGTTACAAAAAGATTGTCAAATCCTTAGGGATTTCAGTTAGAGAACCTATTACTCAATCTGTATTATAATATGCAAAAAAAAAATGATCGACAAAAACATGTAATTGAAAATAACATATAAATGTAGTCAAACAATGGAGGTATAGATTATTTAATAGACACAAAGCGCCTTCACGTGTAGATGCAGATTTGCATTCATGAAATGTTCAAACAATAGAACCTATGTGGTCACGCAGAGCTAGAGTTCTCGACATGAAGTGTATTTGCCATCAAAAGCTCACAACATAAAAGGAATGATCAAACCGAGCATTGATGATCGGACAAGATCACGCTTAGTATTGATTGGAGAACATTAGTCCTATGATTATGTATTGTGATAAGAATGGCCCTTTTGACATTTACCATAAACTACCAATTTGAATATCATATAAACATTCCAAAGACCAATCGTTGCAGCACATTAGTGCTAAAATTTTGGGGTATATTTGAATGATCAATGATAAGTTTTTGCCCCTGCATCTTTGTATTATACTTTAATTCCAAAAAGCTGGATAACATATTACATAATCATGTTCTCAAACTCATAGTCGATCTGTACAATAATAACAAGGAGCGGCAAGGAGCATGTAAATAGATGAGGATGACATACATGATTTTTATTCGGATAAGAATGCATTCTACTATGTGTCAATGGAAAATAAGCATGATCCGGACATTAACATTGAAAAATCAGTTGGTAAAAAAGTTACTGCTCCCTTGAGAAGTTTCCAACACGACCTCCTCACTAAGTGTCCTAACACCCACAATCACAGATCCTTTTGAATCGAAGTCTCATTTGCTCGTCCGCCACCAACAATTAGCCGCATCACACCACTTTGTGTTTCACTTTTTGATATCTATTGACAATAAAAGGGCAGTGATTAATACAGAAAACCATTACATTCCCTTTGATAGCCTAAGCCCGAGTTCTTCATGTCAATCTCAAAACACAGTTCAAACTAATGCTTAGAAAGTGATGAACAATACAAACATAATGGGAAATTCAAAATGAATTTCACAAGTACCAAATCTCCTTACAATCCATAACTTTAGAAAATAACAAAATGAAGCAAAAGAACGTACTAGAATTAGGAATCCATTGAAGACCGAGTTATCATTTTTAAACGTGTTGTGGAGAAAAAATACACTTTTTCACATTAATTGCGGTGAAATGACAGAGCATGGAAAATGAGGTAATACTATCATGAGAATCTTAATATAAAAACAACATACCTTATAGTTGGACGGAATTCCATTTGCAAGGCGGCGACGAGTGATCGGTTCCTCATCATGAAGCTTTGTAGCATTTGTTTGAGACTTAGGAATAAAAGCCGGGTTCGCCGCTTTTTAACTCCTCTAGCTTTGATGATTGTATCGGTTCTTTTGGCACCTCAAGCTACATATGTACTGAAGCAATTAGGTGAGCAATGATCAATATGCACCCGATTCATAAATGATAATGGTTCTCACCAACATAACTTTACCATTCGGATATAATGAAACAAATTTTAATCGATTGTGGTAGATTTGTATCATAATACATGAAGAAATGACACATTAGTTAGAAGTTAACATTGTTTTGAGTGTCAAAATACCTAAATCTCCATCCGGAATAGTTATTTGAAACAAGATTAAAGCTATTTAGCAAAAACAAAAACACCTGAATCTTATTCTCAATCATCCTTCTTATATTCATATTCTCGATCTACATTTACATGGCTCTTTAAAATAAACTATTACCCTAGAAAGTACAGAATCGAGTTGGGGATTTCCTTCTCATGACGCCCTACTCCTTCTTTCGTTCGATTCTGTTCAGATATGAAGAGAGGTAGCTTAGGGCAACAAGGAGGAGAGGAGGAGAGCGCAAATGAAAACTTTAGGGTTTTGAAGATTTCTTTGAAGACGAAAACGATGCTTACCTCTTTGAAGGCGAAAGCAGAGCCATCTGCGTAACTTAGGGTTTCAAGCAAAAGAAACCGCAAACAAAGGTCGTTGATTTTCGTCGTTAAACAAAAAGAACGAAAATGAAAATAGTGATTTCAAAGATGCTTCCACTTTTCGAAGACGATGGGTTTCGAAGACGAAAAAGACGCTATGGGAGATGAAGGAAGGAAGAAGATGGGTTTCGAATTAAAAAGCTATGGGTTTCTAAGAAGAAGAAGAGAGAGCGTGAGGAAGACCAAGTTCAGAGAGATATGTGATTCGTGAGTGAGAGAGCGTTCTGTAAGAGGAGAGTGCGTGAGGAAGAAAAATTAGATTACCTTTAGTATCGGTTAACTAAAAACCCGATACTAAATGTCTTAAATTAGATGACCTTTAGTATCGGTGGACTAAAAACCCGATACTAAATGTGTTAGAGACACACATTTAGTATCGGTTGTTTAAACAACCGATGCTAAATGTAAGCGTGAAAATTGAAAACTTCAATTTAATTTCAAAATTGCCACCGCCCCTACATTTAGTATCGACTGTTTAAACAACCGATACTAAATGGTGCTGTCTAAAGTCATTTTTGTACTAGTGAGCTAAAGGAATTATCTAGAGGTCCAAGTGATGTTGCAAAAAGGTTTTCAGGTTACCTTATCAATGGATATAGATTCCATACTAAGAAACGAGATGCAAGGAGGAAAACCCAAAGTTCCGGTGTCACTTTGGTTTCATTGACTCCAAGTTTTGCAAGCTCTAAGGATGGGAATCCTACAACAGCAGCCATCACTTATTATGGAGCAATCAATGATATAATTGAGCTAGACTATTATGGTCACTTCAAATTTGTTTTGTTTAAGTGTGATTGGTTTGAGGTTGAAGAAGACAAATTTGGGCTTACTAGTGTAAAGTTAAATAAAAAGTGTTACCAAAACGATCTTTTCGTGCTTCCTTCTCAAGTCCATCAATGTTTCTATGTGCAAGATCCTCTTGATGCAAATAGGCATTATGCTATGAAAACTGTTCCAGAGAGATTTATTTAGCATGGGTGACCAATCAAATTTAATGACCAAGAAGCTTACAAAATGATCCTTTTCTTTCGATAATGACGGTGAATTCGGTTGGGCTAGGGATGATATGCCTGCAACAATAATTGAGAATCCTTTAGATGTTATGCAAGAAGCTGAAAATGAAGATTATTCAGATGAGAACTAACATTTAGTAGACTTTTTTGGTCTTCTTTATTATTTTAGTTGAATTTGTAAGAAGCTGTATGCATAATTAGATCAAGAAATGCTATCTTTGTGTTATACTATCTTTGAAATGCATAATCTCTATGTTTTGTGTTATACTATCTTTGAAATGCTAAGATGATATTTTTCTTGGGTTTTTAAGTACTTTCAATATTCTATCATACTCATTCTGATTAACAAAAATTTTGTGATTGGACTTTTCAGGACACAAATGCAAAAGGAAGCAAACTTGACAAGAAATATGAACTCTCAAGAGAAGGGTCAAAGAAGTACTTCCAATATTGATCTAGGTCAATATAGATCAAGCCGTGAATTGCTCCGAGTATTCCAAATCAAGCGTGAAAAGGTATTAAAAAATATTGGAGGATCTAATCCACCTATGACTGAAGCTAAAGGAGAAGGCAAAGGCAAGCTTCCAAACACTAAGCAAGTCAATTCTCAAGCAAAAGCAGTTGCACAATTCAAATTGTCTGACTTTGCAGCAGCTGACCAAAGAATTTTGGATTCAACTAGGGAGCTTGGAACAACAACAAAAATCTCTGATAGTTCAAGTAACACTCAACCTAATATTCCTACTCAAAGTAAAACAACAACCGAAGGATCAAGGGATAGACAGCAACTCCTAAAAGCAACAATAGCTGGAAATGACATTTCAATGCAAAAGCATCAACAAAAAAAAAGGGCAATATATACTTCAAGGGAAAAGGAGCAACCTAAGAAAGGATGGTTGAATATGATACCTCAAGGGATATACAACAACTTAAGAAAACAAGTGCTGGAAATAACCTTTCAAAGCAAAAGCATCAAGAAAAAACAAGGGCAATATCTGAAAATCACACTTCAAGGGAAAAGGAGCAATCTAAGAAAACGATGGTTGAATATGATGGATCAAGGGATATACAACAAGTTAGAAAAACAAGTGCTGGAAATGACCTTTCAAAGCAAAAGCATCAAGAAAAAAGAAGGGTAATATCTGAAAATCACACTTCAAGTGAAAAGGAGCAACCTAAGAAAAGGATCTCGTTGTGTCGATCCATGACAATCGATGAGTTTCTTAAAGAAAAAGGAGAAGTAAATGAAGAGTTGGAAAATGAAAGTGATGATGAAGAATATGACCCTATGGAAGAAGAAGAAGAAGAAGAGGAGGAGGAAGATGAAGAAGAGGAGGAAGAAGAAGTACGCAATTTTGAAATTAATGGCAATGAAATTGAAGGTAAAATTTTCTTTTTGTTGAAATTGTGTAATGATTAGTTTAATTCTTTTCATTTGATACATGTATATGTGATAGTGAGTATTATTATCATCTTACTTCACACAACTTTAATGTCAAAATAGGGACAAGAAAGAAAAGAACAAGGGGACCAACAAGGTGTTTAAAAATACATGAGAGAACTAGCGAAGATCGTCAAGAAGTTACTTTAGATGAGGATGGAGAACCAATTGGACCCAATGACAAAAGCAGATCGACTTGAGCTATTTCCTTGGAACTCTGGCCAGGAATGCAGAGTTTTGTCCCTTGATATACACAAACTTCAAAGCTTTGCTCAACGATCGTAAGGATCGTTTATGGAAATATGTCAATGTATGAGAATTAAAGTTTCGTATTTGTTTGAAATGATCAAATTCTTGTCCATGGATGATGACAATTATTGGTTTTTTTTAGGATAAGTACATTATTTCTGATAGAGGACAAAAAGCTGTGTTTTCTCGCATAAATGATGCTTGGAGAAGCTACAAAAGCAAGATAAAAAAAAAGCATTTCTTGAAGTACAATAGCATGAAGGAAAGGTTACAACACCGTCCCAAGAACATACCCTCGTCTCATTTCAAGAAGTTGCTGGCATTTTGGACAAATGAAACCATTCAAGTAAGATAATAGCATTGCTTATTAATTTAAATTTATATTTCATTTTCAGAATTTAATTTCTTTCTCAATGCAGGCAATTAGCAAAAAAAATGCAGCAAATAGGGCTAAACAAAAGTACATGCATCGTGTTGGACCAGTAAATTTTGCTAGAATTCGTGCAAAATTGGTATGGTAATCATGTGCTTTTATGTATCATATTCTATATCATATTCTATATGTAAATAAAATAGTCTCTTAATTAATTTTGATTTCAATCTTTGTAGCGTGCAAAGAAGGAGGATGGAGAAGAAGTTACCCAAGCTGAAATGTTTATCCATACTCGCAAAAGCAAGAAAGGGAAAAAAGTAGATGATCAGACACAAAATGCAATTGTAAGATTAATTTTTCTATTCTCCAATCATCTCTCATATAGTGCAATTGTTAGACATAAAAGTAGTGGTGGTGTTACATGTTAGGACATAAAAGTAGTAGTGCTGGAAATTTATTGTTGTGTTGCTGGAAAAGTGTCATTACAAATCTTCAGTTTTTAGTTTGTTGTTGGAAATTTATTCTTTGTGTTGCTTTGTGGATTAAATACATGCAATTTATTGTTGTGTTGCTGTGTTGCTTTGAGGATTAAATACATGTTATTATTTGAAATGTCTTTGCTCTGGTTTTGTGTTTTCTTTGCTTGGAATTTTTGTTGTACTTTGTGTTGTTGCTGTTTTTGTTTCAGTTAATGTGCCTTATGTTAAAAATGCTATATATAATTGTATGTATAAGGATATTCTTGAAGAATCAATTGAAACTTCAAGTGAAGATGCAAAAAAAGCATTCCGATCATTGCTTGGCAAAGAAAAGTCCGTAGAACGCAGCGTTGCCATGGAAGAACTATGACTCCATCATTAATGAAGAAAAATGAAGAAATTGCTTCGGTAAAGAAGCAATATTCTAGTAAAATTACAGCTTTGGAAAGGAAGATGCAAGAATATGATGTTCTTTTAAAAAGTGTGTTGATGCAACAAAATCCAAATTTAAGTGAAGAAGCTGTCAACAACTTAATGCAGAGTGCTTTTGAAAACAACCATAGTGATGCACCACACAATATTGTTAACAATTTGGCACTTTCTTCTACATCAATTAATGCTCCTCTTGAAAAGGTATATGATCTTGTAGAATGTGTTTACAATGTTTGTAATGTTCTTGAATGTCATGGATATGTAACTTTTGTAATATTTTATGTTTATAGGTTGGAAATGATTTTGAAGATCCTAGAGATGATTTTGAAGATCCTAGAGATGATTTTGAAGAGTGATGTCATACAAGTGGAAAAGACTACTTTTGGATTTTGATGAGCAATGTTGCTACAAGCATATGAAGATTTTATTGTGAATCTTATATTAATTGATGAATGTGCTTTTTATATTTTTTTAGATTCAGTTTATGTTGCTATATTTTGACTATTAATGACAATCGACATGATGAACATATTGCTTAATGCATAATATTAACTTTCAAAATTTGCTTGTAAATCTTTTCTTAATATATTGTTCATATTTAAAAAATTGATGTTTATATCTTGTTTAGCGTTAAATTAATGTCATATGATTATTTAAATATTGTCTGGAATGATAACTTAAATGAAAGTAGTATAAAATATTAAAATAAAAGCAATTTATAGGCCATAGTTGTAAATGCGTAGCTTAAAATTAGTTCCACTGTTGAAAAACCGTAGCTTGAAAATATGGTTTAAAATGTGGCTTAAAATTAGGCCACAGTTTTTAAAATGTGGTTTAAACATAAGGGTCACAATTTTAAAACTGTGGCTTAAACGTATAGGCCACAGTTATTTATGTGTGGCCAATTGTTAACCGTGGCCGGAAGCTACACTACTAACCGTGGCCTATTTTAATAACTCTGGCCACGGTTTTATTGTTTCGTAGCCTAATGTGCCAGAACCGTGGCTTAAAACAAAAGGCGACGCCCACCTAGGCAGCGCTTTAACAACCGTGGCCAACTCGTGGCCTAAAGTTTATGATTCTACTTATTCTAAGCGATCAACCTCAAAATAAGCTTTTGAAAGAATTAACATACAAGAACTAAATTGCAAGACATCATAAGTAACATAAAAATACTCAAAGATTCATTATATAGTTACCAACCAAGGGTAATTTAGCTCATGCTTGACATAGTTAAACACTTACAAACAAGAGAGATCATGCTTATAAGGAAGGAAATACAAAGGAGAAAAGATAAGTGGTACATTACACATGTAATTGCTACTCCTTTGCACCTTTTGCCTAACAATGCGTGTGCAATAAGCCTCACAGCAACAGAACCGCAACAAGAAAACTAACCTAAAGTAGAGAGAAGTTGTCACTTTCTCTCTATCCTTACAATTAAAACAAACTATGATCTAAGTGAAGTGAAACTTGAGTGATATCTTCATGAAGAAAATGAGGGGTATTTATAGGCTCCAAGAATGTGTTGCCTTTGGCGCCAAGTAGCTCAAGCAGCTCATCCACTTGCTCAAATGTGATTGATGGTAAGCTTCACCAACTAAGAAGGTAGGTCCAATAACCTTATGCCAAGTGTACTTGTGAAGATCCAACTTGTTGGTGAGATGCATGAACTTGAAGCCGCATCTTTGCCACTTGTGCAACTTGCACTTGCAACTTGACATGCTGACGTCATCATAAAATGCTTGGAGCAATGAGTGAGAATTGTGCTGCTGGTGCATGATTCTGTGATGTGAATTGTTGTTACTAATTCACTCAAATAAAAGGATCGTTCCATAATCAAATAAGCTAACAAGACAATAAACAAGAAAAGACAAAGAAAATAGAAGAAAATCAAAAGATGGAAAGGACAAGAGATGACTATGTGGTGAAGAGAAGCCGCATCTTTCATGGAAAAATGATAATTCTCATGATTGAATCGCCACAAAAACCCTAAGTTCTTGATAAGATCGATCCAAAGACGGTTCAAAGAAGAACCCTAGAGAGAGCACTTGTGCTAATTCCTCTCAAATTAAAAATATGGTCAAAGGTTTTTTTTACAACTTGAAAAACCACACCTATATATAGAGAATAGGTTGTGGGCTCACTAAAAATAAAACATGACAACTAGAAGCCCAAATTCAAGCCCAAAGTATGCCTTACAAAATTAGGCTTCTAAGAAATGGAAATAACATGTCTAAAAATGTTTGGCTTATTACAATTTTAAATTTCTATAAAATCTCAACTAACAGAGCATTTTAAAAGACATCGGTCCAAGTGCCAAGTCTTGAAACTTCGTGCTTTTTGCGGCCCATAACATTCCCTCCTTCTTGAAGAAATTTGTCCTCGAATTTGATTTTCAAGTTGTGTCCTACATTAAGAAAGAAAAACTCAAATCAATACCAACATACCTCCAGAATCAAATGGAAATTGGGAAAAATCAATACATTTGACAAAGATAAGCAACATCCCACTCCATGCAAAAGTAGACAATGAAAAGTAAAAGATAGGAAGAAATTTATACCTTTTGGAGTAGATACCTATAAACAAATTTACATTTCTTTGCTTGAACATTGAAATAACAACATTGTGTCTTTCTCCTATAAAGGTTGGAGTAAGAATTGACCCCACCCGAGGACTCTTATTTTCAAACTTTGGCAATAAACACAAGTTAGACCATTCCATAATCAAATTTACAAGATTTTCAAGCACATGGGAAAAGTTAAGCAATGCAATAAACAAGTCATCCAACATGAGTTTAGAAATTTTAATTGATTTGAAACTTTTGTAAGGAATCAAACCAAAAGAAACTTCATTGGAATTAACCTCTTCAAGCATACTGCTTTCCTTGGAAACTTGCAAACTAGGAGTAGCACCATAAGGCACCAAACCATGGGGCACCTCTCTTGAATAGACACCTCTATGCATGCTCAAAAATAGATCAACAACACTAGGAAAATTGTTAGCATAAGAACACAAATAATGAAATGGAACTTCAAGTTTAAGCATAGGTCTTACCAACAATGCTTTATTGACCTTAATCTCCCTTTTTAAGAGATTTTTATTATTCCCTACTTCTTTATTTTCATTGCTTTTAGTTTCTCTCTTTTCCTCTCTTTTAGCACACTCCTTTTCATTTTCTTTCAACTCTTCTTTCTCTTTTTCAATTTTAAGTTTCAAAGCCAGCATGTCTTCTTTAACCTTGTTTGGACTAAGAGGGTGAAGAGTGAATTTTATTCTATTGTGAATAAAATTATATTTGTTGGATTCACCATCATGAATAACTTTCCTATCAAATTGCTAAGGTCTCCCTAGCAATATGTGGCTAGCCTCCATGGGTGCTACATCACATAGAACCTTATCACAATATTTATCAATGGAAAATGGTATCGTGACTTGTCTATTTATCTCTAATTCTCCATGATTACTTAACCATTGCACTTTATATGGATTAGGATGTGGAGTAGTTTCAAGATTAAGCTTTGACACTAACCTAGTGCTAGCAACATTTGCACAACTACCTCCATCAACTATCAAAGAACATATATTTCCTAGAATGAGACACCTTGTTTGGAAAATATTATTTCTTTATGAAATCATCCTCATGTTTCTTATAGGCTCCAAAAAGTTTACTAACCATGATCAAATCTCCCTCTGGAGTATTTTCCTTACATTCACTCTCATATGAATCAATCCACCCATTTTCCCTTAGGAGAAAAATTCTCTTAGCTGGACAATTTAATGCAATGTGTCCATACTTCAAACATTTAAAGCACTTCATGTTCTGTAACTTAGAGTTTAAAGAAGAAGAGTTAGAATGTGTACCTTTACCCTTGGAGGTTGTAACATCATGTCTTTCGGGTGGAGACCCCTCCTTCTTGGGATTGTTCTTCCAACTTGAAGAGTGGTGATTTGAAGGGGGTTTCTTAGAGGCCGTCTTTATTTGAAATTTTCTTTCCACCTTGATGGCTTGGTGAAGAAGATCTTCAATTGTTACAAAATGGTGACGCTCAACTTCCTCCATTATATCTTTGTTTAGACCATCAAGAAACCTATCCATGGTATCCTCCAAATTCTCCTCCACATTAGCTCTAGTCATAGCCACCTCTAACTTCTCAAAATACTCACTAACACTTTTACTTCCTTGAGTAAGCCTATGCAATTTGTCACGCAACTCCTTTTGGGTATGAGAAGGAACATGTCTCCTCCTCATCATAGCCTTCAAATCTTTCCATTTTCAATAGGCGCAATTCCTTCTAAGCTTTTTTTTTGATCCCACCAAATAAGAGCATAATCTCTAAACCCAAAAACAACCAACTTCAACACTTGTTCTTCACTAACATCACAACAACAGAAAACTTGTTCTACCTTAAGCTCCCAATCAAGATAGGCTTCGGGGTCACTCTTCCCATGAAAGTTTGGAATGCTCACTTTTTCTTTCAACTCATTTTTTCTCAAATAATCTCCATACTTTCTCTCTTTTTCTCTATCTCTCCTCTCATAACTCCTTTCTTTTTTATACTTTCTATCTTTTTCTCTCAAATTCTCTTCATACCTTTCATGCATCTTCCGGAGCAAATCATCAACCTTATACTTCTTAAGAGTTTTTGCAACACATTGTTTTTTATATCCAAACCTCTATTCATGATTCCAACAAGCTAACAAGTACCAAATGATAGAACCAAAGTCCTCACCACTCACTAAGATCACAAAAATAATATAACCAAAAAAAAAAAAAACAAATAAATAAAAAGGACCTCTCCACACACCTTAGTGTTTACACTCAATAATGGTCACTCGTGTTTGTCACTCAATTGGCTTTTTTTTGTTAATGATATACTCTCTTGCCTTTTACCACTCCCTAAAAGTGTCGTTCTTGGGCTTTTAAAAGAACCAATCAAATCGCTTATCAAGCTTGTGGTAAACTTAGAGAAGTTGTGACGAAACAAACAATAAGAATTAACATACAAGAGGCCAAAAAGACAAATTGAGACTCTAGGACAAAACTTAAAGAAGTTTAAAGACACCGAATAAACAAATAACAAAGAGAGAAGACTCAAAGGAATGCCAAAAAGATAAAGACCGACTCACTATATGATGAAAAAAAATAGGCTAAAAAGTGTAATATTTTAGAGAAAAACACCTCAAATGAAATCAAAAAATTCAGAAGATCAAAAATGAGTTGAGAAATTTAATAGATTTTTTCAGAATTTTCTGGATTCTTTTGGACAATTTTGCCCTTAGTAGCGCCTTTTTACTAAAACACTTTTTTTTTCAACTTTTTTTTTGCTACTTGGCTTTTTGAATATCCAGAATATAATTTGAAACAAATTTTATAACATCAAAACAATCTCAACTCAACTTGTTTAGATCAAACAACTACGGTGATGAACATAGATGAGGAATAATATTTTTTTTTGAAACCTGGATTAACGATGTTCACCAACGGACAGAATTAGTGGATTGGATTGATAATGACTTGGAACAAGAAAAAAACACACAAACAGAAGAGTGGAAACAAAAAAAAAAACAAGAATGAATAGCAATCACCTTGATTTAGCGCAGGATGATCCACCTTCGTTGACGTGATTCAAGGGCTGTTGACACAAAATGGAAATTGAAATTGCATGAAATTGATGACTAATGATACGAAAAGAGACGTGATTTAATTGTGTGCAAACCTATTCTATTCGGCATTTTTTTTCTTTTTAAGAATAAAACCTAAAAATTTGATTAAGGAGGAGACTCTCTGATACCACTTGATGTGAATTGTTGTTACTAATTTACTCAAATAAAAGGATCGTTCCATAATTAAAGAAGTAACAAGACAATAAACAAGAAAGGACAAAGAAAAGAGAAGAAAATCAAAAGATGGAAAGGACAAGAGATGACTATGTGGTGAAGAGAAGCCACATCTTTTATGGAAAGATGATAATTCTCATGATTGAATCGCCACAAAAACCCTAAGTTCTTGATAAGATCCAAAGACGGTTCAAAGAAGAACCCTGCAGAGAAGCAGAGCTTAATTCCTCTCAAATTAAAAATATGGTCAAAGGTTTTTTTTACAACTTGAAAAACCACACCTATATATAGAGAATAGGTTGTGGGCTCACTAAAAATAAAACATGACAACTAAAAGCCCAAATTCAAGCCCAAAGTATGCCTTACAAAATTAGGCTTCTAAGAAATGGAAATAACATGTCTAAAAATGTTTGGCTTATTACAATTTTAAATTCCTATAAAATCACTACAAGAAAATCAAGGTTTTCCGGCGGACCGAAGCCGACGGTAAAGCCAAAAAACCGCCGGTAAGTGACTGCTTCCGGCGGAACTTTCCGGCGGATTTTCCGCCGGTTAAAACGTCGTACGTAACGCTTACCGGATAGTTTCCGGCGGAAAAAAGCCGCCGGTAAATTCCGGCGGAATCGGCCGCCGGTAACAACTAGACAAGCCGCCGGTAATTGTTGCTGATTTTTTATTTTTTTTTTAAAAGCCGCCGGTAACTCATATAGTCCGCCGGTAATTTTTTTGATTTTTTTTTTAAAAAGTCCGCCGGTAGTTGATGATTTCCGCCGGTAATTGTTCTGAATTTTTTATTATTTTTTTTAAAAGCCGCCGGTAATGTTTTCTGATTTTTTTTTTAAAAAATTCATATTCCGCCGGTAATTAATAAATTCCGTCGGTAATATATATATTTTTTTTAAAAAACCGTTTTTTAAAATTATTTTTAAATTTTTAATATTTAGAATATAAATTAATTTAATAATTTGAAAATAATATTTAAATTTTAAAATCTCTTTTAACAATTTGAAAATTATTTAAAACGCTAATTTTAAATATTTTAAAAGTAAATTATTAAAATTTGAAAATTATTTTTAAAAAACCGTTATTACTTTTAAATTATTTAAAAGACCGTAAAACATTTTTTGAATGTCAAATTAAACGAGAAATAAATTATCAATATTTTGGTAGAAACTAATATGAACTAGAGAGAATTTGAGAGAAATTAAGAAGAAGAAGTGAGAAGTGAAGATAAGAAGTGAGAAGTGAAGAGAGGAGAGGAGGTGTGGATCGGTATAAAAAGAAAGGGACCCAACGGTCCGATTTTCAAATTTGAAATTACCGGCAGATTATCCGCATTACCGGCGGCTCTTTGAAATCCGTGACGATCCGCATTACCGGCGGACTTTGTTGCTTACCGGCGGAACACGTGTCATTACCGGCGGCTTAGCATGCGGGACATTCGAGTTATTTTACCGGCGGATAAAAGACATTACCGGCGGAAAATTGGGCCGGAAATTACCGGCGGCTTTTTTAAAATTCCGCCGGACACCGAAATTACCGGCGACTTTTTTTAATTTTTTTTTAATAAAATAACCGTTACAAATAATTTCAAATCCGCCGGAAAACACTTAAAAACCGTCGGTTATTTACAGGCGGATACAGTCCGCCGGAAATTGGGCGCCGGTATATTACGTAATTCTTGTAGTGAATCTCAACTAACAGAGCATTTAAAAGACATTGGTCCAAGTGCCAAGTCTTGAACTTCGTGCTTTTTGCGTCCATAACATTCTGTCTCTGCTTGAATCTTCATTGGTGGTACTATGGATGCATTGCAGGTGCAATGGTTGCTGACTCTATTGCAGGTACAATGGTTGCTGGCAGCAATTGAACAAACACATCAAAAATACCACAAGTCATAGAAATTAATGCTTATGCAATTCAAGGCCGAGATGTGTGAATTTGGTCTTCATTCTCTCAATTGATAATGCAAAATTACTGAGTTACATTCAATAATTCAAATTTAAGAGCTATATAACTCTATATATTATAGAGTTATCAAAAGCATAGAAGTTATGTATTGTGGTATTGGAGTTCGAGTGAGCAAAACTGCGACTTGACGGATACACTAGGCTAACTCCTTGAGATTATGTAACTATCTTAATGAATACATAAGGTATGACTTTTTACAATTAATTGTGACCATTAGTAACATCCATTCTTAAAATGTGGATCGGGCTTAACTTAAACTCACAAATTCGACCTGTAAGATGAGAGATGTCTCCCAGTTATATACTCTTTTTGAGGTCATATCGCATCTGATGTGGGACTCTTAACATTCATCATGGACAAACTGGTTGATTTGCCCATCATGATCTAATGAACATTCAACCGTTTAAATAATGCTTAAAAACTTAGCATGCAACAATGATCTTTTATGGGAAACCTAATTGTTCTTGAACTTGAAGATATGCTGAAGCTAGGTGTGGTGAGGATGTAAGCATCGAATCCATTTAAAATCCAAGCAATACTAGTTGAGAATTTGAAACCTTCTTGCCACGCTAACTCTAAGGCTTTAGATATGGCCATCAACTCAGCTAGAATATATATTGGAAGCAATACCACGAGAGCCAGAGAAGTCATAGGGAAGCCGAGGTATTTATCCAACTTGAAACAATACATAAAATGGATGATATATAGATTCAAACCAACTTAGAGGAAGGGTGGAACTTCAAATTCCTACATAGGGAAGCCAAGATATTCATCTTAGCTTAACATTAGAGGAATGGAGGAATTTGGATTTCTAGATACTAATCTTGACGCTACACTACAAGAAAATCGCTGATTTGCCACGGACATTTCCGTCGCAAATGCACAAATTTCCGTGGCAAAACAACATTTGCCACAGATTTGCCACGGACAAAAATTGGTGGCAAAAACGCTCGTCACAAAAAGAGTTGAGGAAATCTCTGACCAACTAATTTACTTGAGAGATATTAGCTTGAATGAAAAGGATGCATTTATCTACAAAGAACAGGTGAGAAATAGGTGGACATTCTTAAATATGCGAGTTGGTAACTTATCTTGGGCATGAACATTTTCGTGAATTAGTAGAGCAAGTTTCTCTATGTATAAGACAAACAGGTAGGGAGACATCGGGTCCCCTTGCCTTTATTTTTTACTAGCAAACATGTATATATATATAAATTAAGAAGAGTACAAGGCTACACCCCCAACAACAAAGAGTCAAAATATACAACCAAGATAACAATAGGACAAAACATAACTATCTCCTAGAGATGCAATCAATACAAGAGAGAGAGAGAGAGAGAATGAGAGGTAGAGAGAGAGTATGCTAGGGCTAGTGAGGTTGAACGTGGGAAGGGTAGGCTGAGCAAGCAACACCATCTACAGACCGATCCGATCCTGAGAGAAGGTAGGTACGATCCTAAGCAGGTAGAAGAGGATGCTGGCTGGCAAGTTGTTGGTGGGAAGAAGGTGATGGCTCAGCAGAAGAGAGCTGATGTGGCGAGAAGTTTTCTGTATTTTCCTAAGAATAATGCAACTAGAACAACTTACTTCTTCACCAACTTTCCTCATAACTTCAAAGCAAAGCATATGTTGAAGGCGTTTCTTAATTACGGAGATTTTGAAGAAGTCGTTATCCCGCTCAAAAGAGATAAGCTTGGGAGGAGATTTGGTTTTGCAAGGGCAGTCAATGTTGTGGAACCGGAACGTTTTGGGGTGAAGCTTGATAATATCATCATAGGAAGTGATAAGCTATTGGTAAATCTGTCTAGGTTTTCTAGAATTCCAACTGCCCCTAAACCAGCAAACCATCCGAAACCACCCTCTACTCACCCTAAACCAGACTCTTTACAACCTAAACCAGTCTTTCATTATCCTAAATCTAATCCAGCAGGTAATAATCCGAGAACAGGCGATCCGTCCACATCACAAGTCAAATCCTCCTATGCCACGATTGTGAAAAACAAACCTGAACAGAAGAAAAGTTGGATCCCAAAATCAAAATCAAATTCAGCCAGAAAACCGGACCTTCCAATTGAACCAGACACAGATGTCAACCCAAACCAAAATGTGGACTATGTTCCACCAAGGAAACCTAGAAGGACTTGGGCTCATAGACATTTTACTGTTGAAGAAGAGGAGGTGGAAAAATACAAAAAAGCCTACGTTGGTGTTGTGTGGAATCCCGGGATGTCATATAATATTCAAGAGGAATTTGTGCAACAAGGGTACTTCTCAGTAAGAGCAACACCACTAGGTTCTAACCTTGTATTACTTGAGAGTTTAGAAGAAGGTGAAATGGAAGCTCTTTTAAGTGATGCAGCAGATTGGCTAGGGACATGGTTTAGAAAAATAAGACTTTGGAGCCCTAGCGAAGTAGATAATGAGAGACTTACATGGGTGAGGTGTTATGGTATTCCGGTTCACGCTTGGACGGATGATTTCTTCAAAAGCTTAGTGTTTGGCACTGGGGAGTTTATGAATGTTGATGAGAATACAAGAAAGAAGAAGACGTTGGATGTAGCTAGAGTTCTCATTAGAACAAAAGGCCATGACATCATAAATTTTGTTGAAAGGTTCAATATTAATGGAGAGTTATTTGTTATCAAGGTTGTGGAGGATTGGTACGGTCCCTTACAATGGTGCAAGAGAAGTGAGACAAAAATGGATGGTTCAAATTCTGTAAGTGGGAGTGAATCTGAATCAGAAGATAGTCTTTGCAGTGATGAGGTTGATGAATTTGTGGAGGAAGACGGCGGTGGTCTTGGGCTGTCCGGCGAGGTAGTTGGAACGGTGAGGGTAGAAGGAACATCAGGGGAACATTGCTTTAATAATAATAATAATGAGTGTTTAATAGAGAATGATGCAATTGGTCAAATAGGGGAGGAGGCGGCAGATGGGGAGGGAGAGGAAGCTTCCTTTGCTGAACCCAAGGAGAAAAATATGATGATTAGTATAGGGATTTGTTCAAATTCAAAAAATGGGGAAGCACAAAAGTCATTGAATGTGGAAGGTAATAGTAACTTGCTTAAAATTACTGTGGGGAATGGCATCAACAATTCAACCTTTTCATTTCCATCTCCTCAGCCAATAATCTCGGTGGACTCCTCTATAGGCCCATTATTTTTTGGCGATCATCATAATATTGGATCTGGTTCTAATGCTCGTTCCTCTCTTGACCAGCCCATGTTAAACATCCAAAACTCCAACCAGCCTTTTTCCAGGCCATCGTCTCCTCCCTCTCATGAAAATACGCTATTCTCACCTTCAGTTTGTTCTTCCACCCCCTCTTCCCCATCCTTTGTCCCTGACTCCTGGTCTTCTTCAAATCGATCTGTGCCCTCAGACCCTAGTGCGTCTCTCCCTGATAATGAACTCCCTGCTATTCTTCTTGTAGTTGACCTTCCTCTGTTACCTGTTATTCCCTCCTTACCAATTGAATCACAACCAGTTCCTGTTAGAGTTTTGTCTCAAAATGCTTCGCTACACAGCGATGAGGACTTGGCGAATTCCTCAAGTTCTGGTCTTGCTATTAAGGGGTCGAAATCGTTATGGGCTGATCCAAGTATGTCTAAGGAAGAGAAGATTTGGTCTTTTGCAAAGTTGATAGAAGTAATTGGCAATGGCATTGAGGATGAACAAGTGTTCATTGAGAAGATAAAAGAAATGGAAACAAGGGATAAAGATGCAAAAAAGAAGTTGGTGAATCTCAATAGTTCTAAATGAAGATTATGACCTTAAATATTCGTGGGATTGGCAATAAGGCCAAACAAAGGCAGATAAGAAGCCTAGTCATGAGAGAAAAATTTGATGTTTGCTTTCTTCAAGAAACTAAGAGGACGGAGATAGATGATACTTTGGTCTCTCGTTTGTGGGATGGAGATGATGTGGATTGGTGTTTTTTACCATCAAGAGGTCTTTTGGGTGGCATTTTATCTTTTTGGCGGAAAGGTTTGTTTAGGGTTCTTCATACCTTCTCACAACCGGGGTTTGTCGGTGTTGCTGCTCAGCTAGGTGGTAGGGTATGTTATTTCATTAATCTTTATTCGGGGTGTTCAGCTAGAAATAAAAGGGATTTATGGGCTAGGTTACTTAGGGAAAAGGAGCGTTTGAGTGATGGCGAGTGGGATATAGGGGGGATTTCAACATAGTTTTGCGCAAGTCCGAAAGAAGAGGTAGAAACACTAGGTTTAGTGAGAGAGAGAGTCAGGATTTCAAGTTCTTTTTGGAGGAAATGGGGGTGGTGGATCCGGGGTGTTTGGGCAAGAAGTATACTTGGAGGAGATAGAGATATATCGGACCATTGTCCGGTGTGGCTTATGTCTTCAACGAAAAATTGGGGGCCTAAACCTTTTAGGTTCTTCAATGGTTGGCTTAATCACGAAGAAGGGAAACGATTTATGGAGGAAACATGGAAGGAGATAAAAGTGGAAGGGTGGATGGCGCATATAGTAAAGGAGAAACTTAAGCACCTTAAGGAAAGATTGAAAGTGTGGAATAAGGAAGTGTATGGGATCAAGGATCTTAGAATTAAAGGAAGTAGTGAAGGATATGAACCTAATGGAGCAAGAAGTTGTGAATGAGGAGGTGTGGGATGCGGAGAGATGGAAGGTATTAAATGCGGAGTTTTGGAAGGAATTGAATCATAAGGAATCTATTCTAGCTCAAAAGGCTAGGACGAATTGGATTCAACAAGGAGATGGGAATACTAAGTATTTTCATCAAGCTATCAAGACAATGACAAGAAGGAACCAATTAGAGCTGCTTAAGGTGGGGGAGGAGTGGTTGCAAGATGTAGGGGAGATTAAAGAAGAAGTAAGGAGGCATTTCAAACAACAATTCTCTGAAGCTCTACATAGGAGGCCTACACTAGATGGGGTCGGTTTCAAGAGCATTTCACTGGGTGAGGCTCAAAAGCTTACTTCTCCTTTTACCTAGAGGAGGTAGAGGATGCTATTTGGAGTTGTGATGGGAACAAGAGTCCGGGACCCGATGGCTTCAATTTTAATTTTATCAAGTGTTGTTGGGATACTATTAAAGAGGAGGTTATGGGTGTCATGCATCAATTTCATACAAATGGAAGATTGCCTAGAGCATTCACTTCATCTTTTGTTACTTTAATTGGGAAAAAGAAGAATCCTCAAGAGCTTGGAGACTTCCGGCCTATTTCACTCATAGGCAGTATATACAAGATTATTTCTAAGGTGTTGGCAAGGAGGTTAAAAGATGTGCTTCCCAGTGTCATTTCCGATACATAAACAGCTTTTATTAAGGGAGGAAAAATTTTAGATGGAGTGCTAGTGACAAATGAGGTTACCAATTTTGCAAAGAAGAAGAAGAAACCATTGTTGTTATTTAAGGTAGATTTTGAGAAGGCTTATGACTCGATGGCTTGGGGCTTTTTGGAGTATATGATGATAAGAATGGGATTTTGTGATACTTGGAGGTCTTGGATGAAGGCGTGTATTTTCACGGGAAATGTGTCGGTTTTGGTTAATGGCAGTCCAACCGATGAAATCGTAATGGAACGGGGATTAAGACAAGGTGATCCCTTGGCACCGTTTTTGTTTCTAATGATTTCGGAAGGGCTCACGGGTTTGGTAAAGAATTGTGTTGACCAAGGTTGGCTCGAGGGGTTTTCGGTTTGTGAGAGACTCTCTTTCCCGGTTCTTCAATTTGCGGATGATACTTTGTTTATGGTCTCGAAGTCAAGGGAGAATTTGTGGTGTCTAAAAGCGGTATTGAGGATTTTTGAGTTGGCATCGGGGTTGCGTGTGAACTTCCATAAGAGTTGCTTGATCGGCATTAGCTTGGATGTCGAAGAGGTGAATGTAGGAGCTAGATTTTTGTATTGTAATATGGGAAGCACCCTTTTCAAGTTTCTAGGGGTACCGGTAGGGGCAAATCCAAGGAGTAGCACTTGGCAACCAGTGATAAAGAAGATGAAAGATAAGTTATCAACATGGAGAAGTGTACAACTTTCTATGGGCGGGAGGGTGACTCTAATCAATTCGGTCTTAGCAAGTCTTCCACTCTATTACTTTTCTTTCTTTAAGGCCCCCAAAAAAAGTAGTAAAGGAGATGGTGTCAATTCAAAGAAATTTTCTATGGGGAGGTTGTAGTGAGGTGAGGAAGACGGCGTGGGTGAGTTGGAGTAGGATATGTTTGCCAAAGGATAAAGGGGGGCTTGGCATTAGGAATATGGAAGCATTCAATAGAGCATTATTGGGGAAATGGAGATGGAGATTGCTAGAGGATCAAGAGAATGTGTGGAAGGGGTTACTAGAAAGGCTATACGGTGAGAATAGGATTTTGTCTCAAACTCAGAGTTCGGTTTGGTGGAAAGACTTACAATTGATAGACAAAGGAGGATTAGAAGTTGAAAATTGGTTTGATGATATGACAAGGATTAAATTGGGTAGGGGCAACAAGGCAAAGTTTTGGTTAGACCGCTGGTGTACTCTGAGGACTTTTGTTGACTTGTTTCCTCAACTATACACGGCTTCAGAACGCGTTGCAGGTACAGTAGAAGAGTTTGGAGAGTGGGTCGGTGATGGCTGGGTATGGAAGCTCCCTTGGCGTACTCGGTTGACAGCTGAACAAGCAGAATTGGCAGCAGAACTTCGTAATATTTTGAGTTCAGTTTGTCCGGAAAGAGAGCGTGATGACAAGTGGTGTTGGAAGGCTACTGAGTCACGGAAGTACACGGTCAAGTCTGCCTACTGCAGACTGACCGATTCTAGTGATGATGGGCTGCTGTCCGATGAGGGTAGGAAGCGCTTAAAACAGTTTTGCTATACTGCAGCTCCTTCGAAGTTCTTGGTGCACGGTTGGAGAGTCTTAATTGATCGACTCCCTACTAGAAAGTTGCTGGTGCAGCGTGGTATTCTGGCAGAAAACTTCAGCAGCAGCTGTGTTTTTTGTTTCGCTGCTGAAGAAGATTCTACTCACCTATTTTTCAACTGCAGCATATCCGAAAGTTTGTGGAAGGGAGTGTTTGAGTGGCTCGGCATAAATGGAGTAGTATGCAATGGAGTTTGGGAGCATTTGTGGGAACATAGAATCAAGGCAGTGGGCAAGAAAAAGAAAAGGCTGCGCTTCTTAGTGTGGGTTGATGTTCTATGGATTATTTGGATTAATAGGAATCGAGTTCTTTTTAGAGGAGGTACTCCAAGTGTACCGCAAATGCTGCATAATGTAAAAGGTTTATCTTGGGGTTGGATAGCTCTTAGATTGGGGAGTAGTGAATCTTTAGAGTATGATGAATGGGATAAAAACCCGTTTTGAACCGGTTATATTAAGTGTAAACGGGTTGAGGCACCCCTAGTGCCCCTCTCTAATAATATCTTTGACTTATCAAAAAAAAATGGGATCAACCGTCCATTCGTAGAATAAACATAAAGGAGATGTACTCCTATCCAAAAACTACCTCCAGGAAAGGGATCTAATGCGGCCGATGGATCCCCGAAAGTCAGGAGCAGCTCAAGAGAAGATGTAACGATTTCTCAAATCCCATATGTTGAGTTTGCGACAGTTCTTTTAAAATCATAAAAGAAGAAATTGAGGCATAAAAAGACTAATAAGACAAAACTATTTCAGAGTGAGAGGGATTATTCACTTTTTAATTGGTATTGATATCCATTAAGCCCATGGGCTTTGTAAGATTTATAAATAAGATTGTTTTTTTCACCTCCTCTATGGTAGTAGGGAGTATATATAAGACATTCTTATAGATATCATTATGAGGAATATTAGCAATTGATAAACATGTGCAAGGATACTTGGAATAGGGCCTTCAAGAAAGAAGTTGTAGTTCTTCTTAAAGTATCATCATCTGGACATTACCCACCATCATCTACAAACCAACAATTCTCCTCGATGACATCTAATTGTTTGTACTCATATTTAATTCAACAATGTTATTTGGACATTTTTATTAAACAAAAGTAGACAAACACCAACTTACAACACCAATTAACCAAGTTTTTAGACTATTTAGCCAACCTGCTTTTTCACAGTTTTCGAGGCGTATAAAAAACTTGGTTAATTGATCACTTGGTTAAATGGTCTAAAAACCTGGTTAATTGGTGTTGTAAGTTGGTGTTTGTCTACTTTTGTCTAACAAAAAATGTCCAAATAACATTTTTGTATTTAATTCTCCTTTCTAACATCATCTTCTTAATGAACATATTCCCAAAGTTGTCATTATTGAAATTGGTCGAGTGTACTCTCTTCGTTATAGAATATAAATAAACAAAAATCGGTCAATAAAAGTTGATGTATCTGATTCAAAATTTGGACCATATATATTTCAATATTTGTTGACCAGTTTTTGCTTATATTCTGTAATGCAGGGAATATTTGAATTTCCCTCCATTTGAATTTCGAGAGCCTAGTATTCTGGGTTAGAGATCCTAGCAACTTGAAAGTGGAAGAATAGCAATATTCCTAACAGTTTCTCCTTCTTTCTCAAATTATTTGTCACACTTACTAAAAACTTTGTTTCAACATAATTGTCATTTTCAAATTTTAATTAAACTTTTACTAATATTACACTCTAATTAATACGTTGAATATCACTCCCAAAACATTATCATCTACTTTGTATTTATAACCAACACTGTTGGTCCAGTGGCTTAATCTACATGCATTGAAAAGCTAATAAACATATAATCAAATAACTAATTAAGTGTGAATGTCAAATGTTACAACGCTAAACAATATCCATGTTGGGTATTTGTTAACAAGCGACGTGGAATATTTGGCTGAGTATGCAATTTAGCACGCTTATGAAGCCTTCATTGTATTTGTTAACAAGCGACGTGCATTATTTTTTTCTCTTTTGCTTGTGTATTCTGTTTAAGCCTTCATTGTGTGTATACTTTGTTCATGCATGCTTTCTCACTTTGTGTATTCTGTTTGCATTTGTGTATTGGATTTCTTAATATTTTCTTAGAAACTACTAGGTTGTTGTCTATTCTGTGAAAAATATATTGTTTCTCGTAAAAGAAATTCTTCTGTTTTTTTTTTTGTTGTCATTGCATATATCGGTTGTTTTGTGTATTATGTTGTTGTATTGTTCTCTATTTTGTTCACTGAGCCTTTCTCTTTATATATTGACGTGTTTTTCTATTTATATATTGATGATCAAAATTAAAAAGATAATGATTGATAATTGTTGACAACATATATGTCTTTAGAGAATACAATTATTGAAGAACATATAAGGCCACACGCTAGTCCGCCTCCTTGGAGGGTGGGTAACGCAAGGCGATACCGTGCCCTAATTCGTTTGGTTGGGGATTGCAACATTGCTCACGGTGCTGCTAAGGCTGTGTTTGCTCCTACTGCGCTTGCTCCTCTTGTTCCTTAGAGGGGACCAGACACTCCTAGGAGGCCTGTTGCTGCTAGAAGAATCCCCACGCTCCAATAATCATCGACTTGGTGTCTAGCGATGACGATGGGCCGTCTATGGTGGATAACAGACCAGCGACTCCTTTAGATGAATCTACGTCCCAATTTTGTTTCATTGAGTCATCTAGCAGTTCAAAGTACACTATATTTTAGGCATTGATGTTTGTAGAACTTAATTCACATAATCTAGTTTTGTTTTAAATATGCATGGCTATGAATATTTTATATTTAAGCCTATTTGAAGAAATTAGTTTTGTTATTATATATATATATATATATATATATATATATATGTAAGGTTGTAAGCGTGTTTTTTTATACCAAATGTCAGATCTATATTCTTAGAATATGGATCATAGTTGGATGTCAAAAAATCGCATGACAAATGAGTATCGAAATAGTGTAGAAGACTTTTTGTGTCAAGTGTTCGAACAACACACCTCTAAGTATTGCTGAAATACGTTGTCACTTACATGTTAATGAAATTTTGCCAAAGTTACATGACGTAGACGTGGCACGGTGAAGTGTTAAACACCCGAAGTGTGTCTAGAAGAGAGGAAACAAAGGAAGCAGATCATATGGGTGATCATCTAAAGGACATGATTTGCGATCTTGGGGAAGACTCTTACAAGCAAGCACATATGTACAACACATTGTGCAGTGACAATTAACAACCTTTATATATGGGATGTAAACTGCACACGAAATTGTCAGCGGTGTTGAACTTGTTCATTTTGAAGGCAGTCAATGCTTGGATTGACAAGATCTTCACCCAATTACTTAATTTGTTGCAGGAATTTCTACTAGAAAGAAACACATAGTCGAATCGTAATTATGTGGCAAAAAAAGTATTTTATGTAGTCAGAATTATTTGAACAGAGCACTTAGGGTACTTTGTTCCATCTGGACGAGAGGATATTCTTACCACTCCCATTGGAATAAAAGAGCACTTGGGTTGTCTTCACTCCTGGATGGGGTGTGGGCCTAAGACAATACTATGAAAGATGTGCTCGCCCTACCTCATCTGGGCATGTCACTATCCATGATTTTAAGAAATTTAAGGAGGAAATGAAGGAAAAAATCTAAATGAAATTTAAGGAGGAGGTTTGGCAAAAGGTAAAGGAGGAGGTCAAGGCAGAGATGAAGGAAGATATGGAGGAAGAGGTAAAGGAAAAGGTGAAGAATGAGATGTCACAATCCTTAAATTAACAAATAGCTATTACAGTTCAACAGGCACGTCTTACTTGAAAAAATTAATTAAATAAAGTTATTTAAGATGTGTTACATATATTAAGTGTTGATATAAAATCTGTTTTATGTTTTGATGAAACAAACTTAAGCTAAGGATTGAGTTTTCTGATTTGTGATCTAATATATATGTTTATCTAGTGCAAAGTACATGCCCTAAAAATAACAAAAGTGTCAACTACCTAGGAATAAAATGTACAAAAATCAATGGTAGGATTGACATGAGAAGGTACTGGTTGAGAAGGTTTGACTATGGTCAAGTGAAGCTTTGACCAACTTAACAAAAGGTTGACCAAAAGGGCAACAGAAGGTTTGACTAAGCCATCACAAAAGCAAGACCAAAGCAGAGAAGATTCATGAATTAGAAGGTTCAATAGTTAAGAAGGTTCAAGAACAGCAACCTACTCAATCTGGAAAACTTAACACCTCAAGAACAATCCTTCTCATAATGAATTGAAGCATTAAATGAAGAATCACTAGTGGAAAAAAGGGTTTTAAAGTCGGATATTTTGGGCTATTAAAGTTGGATGTTGGTCCGACTTCTATTAAGGCGACTTAGAAAGTCTAATATTTTTAAAGTCGGGTGGAACTCCGACTTTAAAAGTAGGTTTTTAGGTCGGATTAACGTACTCATCCGACTTTAATAGTTTGTTTTATAGTGTCTGTGGAACACTTTTAAAGTCGGATTACATAGCCATCCGGCTTTGACAGTTTTATTATAACGTCGGATGACATGAATATCCGACTTTAAAAGTAAATTTTTCTTTTGATAATTATTTGCTTCACGCTCATTTCCTACACACACTTTAAAATAATTTTCAACTAGGAAAAACAGAGACATACACACAAGTAATTAAGTCATTTCCCTTCTTTCAGAAACCAATTCTGTCACAATACAAGATTAAATGCATTGAATGTGTTGAGAAGATTTTAAATGCAGAAGAGGAAATCAATGATTCTTCCTAGGAGCATCAAAGTTTGTTTGTTTGAGGAATAATCAATTGAGAAGGTTCGTGAGCTGTCAAAAGTAAAAAGAAAGTACAAGTCAGAATGAGAAGGTTTAGAATGTGTAGAGAAAGTACAATGTGCAGAATGAGAAGGTTCAAAAGTTGCCAACTAAAGCAACTCTCATCATTACTACTCTACAAGGCTATAACTAATTTTAAACGGATCTCTTCAAGTATTCAAAGATTACAAGTGTGAAATTTAATTGGAACCTACTCAAAGTTCATGCTTCTCAAAGTAATCCAACATTCTCATCCCACACTCAAAGCTTCTCAAAGTAATACAAGTATTCGAAGATTACAAGTGTGAAATTTAATTGGAACCCACTACTTCTCTTGCATTGTATATATTTATCTTACAAGTATTATTAGTCTTCATCTTTTAGGGGGTTATACGTTCTTGTTGTTTTTACAACTAACCTAACCTTCTCATCTCCAAGTTAAGCTTGAGAACAAATTGTTGAGAAGGTTCCAGGTTTCAAAAATTAAAAAGGGTACGCAATTAAACCCCCCATTATTGTGTAACTTAGTCACTTCAATTGGCATCAGATCTCACCTCTAAGGGTTGAGCACACTTCACAGTGTGAGAGGAAAGATCTTGAAGGAAGTGATGAACAATCCAAACTCTGTCATGTTTCTCTCTGAAGGAGCTTCTGCAAATAGACCTTCTGGATTCACCGGGGAACACTACTATTACTGGAAAGATCAAATGATATTGTTCCTAGAATCTCAAGACACCAATCTCTGGGGAATTGTTGAAAATGGGCCATTTGTTCCTACAACAACTTTTGAGATGGAACCATTATTCCCAAAACCAGAGAAAATTGGACAACTGATGACAAGCGCTTGGTACTTCTAAACTCTACAGCTAAATTTTATCTAACATGTGCATTAGGAAGAACTGAGTATGACAAAGTAGCTGCGAGAACAACAGCCAAAGAGATCTGGGATACATTGAAAACTGCCCCTGAAGGAACTTATCAAGTCAAACAAACCAAGATCAACCTTCTCATCCATAAATTTGAAACATTCAAAATGGAAGAGTAAGAAATGATTTCAAAAATGTTTAGCAGATTCAAAACCATAACAAATGATTTACACTCTCTTGGCAACATCTATTCAAATCAATCCAAAGTCAGAAAGATTCTGAGATGCTTGCCCAAAGTGTGGAGACCTAAGGTGACTGCTATAACAGAAGCAAAAGATCTGTCAACTCTCAAAATAGAAGACCTACTGGGATCTTTAAAAGTGCATGAACAAGAAATCATGGATGAACTTCATCCCAAAAAGGTAAAAACTATTGCACTCAAAGCTACTCAAAAATCTCCTCAACCTTCTCAAACCATGATGATGATGATATATGATGATGATGATGATGATGATGATGATGATGATGATGATGATGCTGATGAAGAAGATGAACTAGCTCTAATCTCCAGAAGATTAAGAACATGAGCTTTCAAAAATAACAATAGAAAACCATTCTTCAAGAAAGACACATACAAAGGAGAGAGCTCAACCAAGATTCCTCCATTGTGCTTTGAATGTAATAAACCTTGACACTTCGAAAATGAATGTCCAAAACTAAAAGGAGGCAATGTAACGCCCCAAATTTTATTAGAAATCATTTGGAGTTGATTTGATAAGATTATATTATTCTGATTTATTGTGGGATTGAGCCATTAAATTAGAGGAATAAATATATTTTTATATTTAAATGTATTTGTACAAGCTATTTGTGATATATGATGGTTATTCATATTTATACTTATTTATTTTATTTTTAATAAAATACTAGTGTTTGAGATATCATTTCTTTATAGAAATTATTTTTAAGCTATTGAGATATTAAAATAAGAGTTGTAGTGAAATTGGGGGGTTTAAAATGATTTAGAGGTGAATTTGTACTTTTACTCGCATACAACCCTCCCTTGATGCTTACACCCCTAGTAGTAAAATACAAACCCAAAGATCCAGCCCAATGGACCAAAACCGGCCCACCCTCCTTCTTCTTCCTCCCCGCGACGCAAAGAATAAAGTGGAGAAACCAAAAGCAAAACAAACAACAAAACCTCAGCGCCGTTCTTCTTCCTCTCACGCGTTCTCCCTCCCTTCTCCATGGTTGAACCCGAAACTTCACTCTCCCACTAAAAAATGGCCGCTGAGCATGAATATGGAGTCGGTTCCTTCAACCGTGGTTTCGTTCTACTCGTGTGCGACCCTAACCGCGAACAAAGACTTTCGAAATGGCGGGCGCATGCGCGATTGATAAGCTTGGGAATGTTGATGATTTTATAGTTCTGTTGTTTATGATATCGGGTCGACTGTTTTAGCTCAAGTTGTAAGGGATTGGTGAAGCTTGAGCTTTTGGGAATCGAAGGGAGTGAAAAAGGTTAGTGTTGTTGGTGTCAGTCATGGTGGATTTGTGGCGTATAGTATGGGAGTGAAGTATGGTGATTTGGTTGAGAGAGTTGTGGTTTGTGGATCAGGGGTTCGTTTGGGAGGAAGGGATTTGAAAAATGGATTATTTCCAGTTAGTGATTTGGATGAAGCTGGTAGTATTTTGGTGCCGTTAACGCCACGTAAGCTTAGGGAACTTGTTGGGTTTACTTTCTTTAGACCTCCTCCTTTGTCTTGGTTGCCTTCTTGCTTCCTTCATGATTTCATTGATGATGGATGGATGGCTGCCTGCACTTTCGTATTGCGAGAATTTGAAGACTTGAAGTTCCAGTCTTGTAAGGAGATTGATCTTTGTAGAAATAAAAATCTCTTTCCATGTTTTGATGATACAAACTTAAGTAATGAGTTAAGCTTTCTAATCTTATTGAGATTTAACAAGTTTTCAATCAAGTGTGTTAAAGAACAGGGAATAAGTTTCATAGCAAAATTCTTGGCCTTACAAAAGAAACCAAGTGATTTTTAAAGATAAAATGTGCCAAAAGAAGGTTACCTACAAAAGGGTACCTTACAGAAGGTTGAATACAGAAGGTTAAAACCATCAGAAGGTTGACTGCAGAAGCTTAAAAGTTAAAGTAACTTCCTTCGAAGGTTGGTGAAAGTCAAGCGAAGGTTGACTAAAAGTCAACACAAGGTTGACCAATAGTCAACAGAAAGTTTGATTGAAGTCAATAGAAGGTTGATTTACTTCTTAAAGAAGTTTAGAAGGTTAAAGTTCAAGAAGGTTAAAAGTGGATTGAAGATTTCAAGCTTCTGTTTCTGGAAAACAGATTCATTCTCGAAATCCTAATCTGAAATGGATCAAATGAAGTTCAAGGAATTTAAGTTTTGAAATATTATCTTAAATGATAAAGAACTCCTTGATTTTTGTTTGTAAATTAAAAGCATGTTTGTTCATGTTAAAGGAGCTTGAAGCTTCAAAATTAAAGTATGTAAAGCTGTATAAAGTACATGAACAGGAAAAGAAGTGATAGAAAGGAAGAAAAGCAAGTAGAATGCTGACATGAAGTGACCTTATGGAAAGATAAAGCACCAAGGTTGCTTTAGAAGGTTGAAAAGGCTACAACTAAAGCATACATAACATCATTGCCTACCTACAAGTCTACAAACAAATCCAATGACTCTTTCTCCATTCCAATGGCTATATTTTCAGATTGGGAGTCTATATAAATCTTTGCTCAATTCAAATACAAATTATGAGTTGATATTGGAACCTTCAAGTCAAGCTTCTAAACGAAATCCAACCTTCTCATCCACACTTCAAGCTACTACAAAATTCAGAATTGGGAATACTTTCTTGAGTGTGTGCAAGCTTGTTACATTCTTAGAAATACATTGTATTCATCTATAAACAAGCTCCTAAATCATCCCATAACCCAAACCCCTTATTGTAAGGAATATTGTGCTTGTTTCTCAAGCGGACTACCTAGATTAAAGGTGAGTGGTGTTGGTGATTCTAAGTTGTAATTCTCACAACAAACTACCTAGTGAAAGGTGAGTGTTGTTGGTGAGTCTAAGTTGTAGGTATCTCAACAAACTACCTAGTAAGAGGTGAGTGTTGTTGGTGATTCGGTTTGAAGGTTTCACAACAAACTACCTAGTGAGAGGTGAGGTTGTTGGTGATTCGGTTCAAAAGTTTCTCAACAAGCTACCTAGTGAAAAGTGAGGGTTGTTGGTGATTCTCTACTGTGGAAGTTAGCACTTGTCTTTTGTGTGTGACCAAAAGAGAGTGAAGGTGAAAGTCTTTAGCAAGTGAAGCTAAAGCAAGTGTAAAATCTATTTGGAAAATAGTGGAAACTCTCACGAGGACGTGGGGAGAGGAGTAGCCACAGTTTGGTGAACCTCTATAACTCTACTTGTGTTATTTTTCGCTTTACTTACCATTTGCTTTAAGCTGTCTAACAATCACCAAAGTTTTCAAAATACTTTAGAAGGTTAAATACACCAACCTTCGAAGTCAAAATCTTAATTTTAAATAAGCTAAACTTTGATTACCTTTTGGAAACTACACTCTTTGCTAAAAGAACAGACATCTAAAATCATCAAAGTTAATTATCTTTTACTACTATCACATTTGCTTATTGTTTGTGCAACTAACATTCAACCTTCTGATATCCAAGTTATCTTGAGAAACCATACTGAAGGTTGCGAGAATTAAAACGAAAAAGATAGCACAATTCAATCCCCCTTTCTTGTGCAAACTAGTCACTTCAATTGGTATCGAGCTCACCTCTAGGGCTGAGCACACTTTGCGAGTGTGAGAGGAAAGATCTGGAAGAAGTGATGAGTCATCATTCCAACTCTGTAATGTTCCTTCCTGAAGGAGCTTCAAAGAAATAGACCACCCGGATTCACCGGTGAACATTACTATTATTGGAAAGATCAAATGAGATTGTTCCTAGAATCTCAAGACACCGACATTTGGGAATTGTTGAAGATGGTCCTTTTGAACCTACTACAACTCTTGATGATGGGACCACTATGAGCAAAACCAGAAACACTGGACACCGAAGATAAACGCATGGTACTTCTAAACTCTAAAGCTAAATTTTATCTAACATGTGCTTTAGGTAGAAGTGAATATGATAAAGTTGCTGGGAAAGAAACTGCCAAAGAAATCTGGGATACATTGAAGACTGCCCATGAAGGAACAGACCAAGTCAAAGAAGCAAAAATCAACCTTCTTATTCATAAATTTGAAACATTCAAAATGGAGGAGCAAGAAACAATTTCTGAAATGTTTAGCAGATTCACAACAATAACAAATGATTTGAACTCCCTGGGAAATACCTACTCAAATCAAGCTAAAGTAAGAAAACTCCTAAGATGCCTTCTGTTATACTCAAATTTTGTCCGTCTTCTTTTTCTTGTTTTAGTAGTTTATTTTATTCGTATTTTGAAGTCACGCGATTCCGAGCTAATTTTTTAACACGCCCATTTCTTCTATTTTTGGTCTAGTCTTAGTGCACTTGTCAAGTCCGGTCCGGTCTCGTCTTTGTATTTGGCCTGACTCCTTTTTCTTATTGTTTTATTCGTATTTTGTTTATTTAACTTATTTAAGCATATATGCGATCCAAAAATTCTATTTTTCAGTTTAAAAGTGTTTAAGAGTCGAAAAAATATCAAAAATAATTCTACTTAGTTAATTTACAAATTAGAAGCACTTAAGAGTCAAATAAGTCCGAAAAATACAAAAATAAATAATACTAAAAATGCAAAAAATACAAATCCGAAAATACATGAAAAAAAAAGGGGAAACAAATGGCAGCAGTAAGCTAGGGTTTCCATCAGCTTCTTTCCAAGCTACTGGGCCTGGGTTGATCCGCTTCAAAAACCTGAAAAATAATTCAAAGCCCAGTCAAAAATAATTAATGCTCTGACCTAATTTTCAACTATAAATAAACAGTCAATCAGCAGTCAAAAACACACAGAAATCAGCACAAAAAAGGCTGCGAAAATCACTAGAAAAAATAAGGATTAGAGTTTCACATTGAAACCCTAATCCACAAAACACTGTCTTTTGAGTTTTTGGGTCTTAAGAGAGGAACAACAGCAACCAAAAGAGCACACATAGCAGCAGTTGCAGTGGTTACGATTGTTCAAACAGACACACAAGGAAGCTAAAACAGAGGCTGGAGTTGTAGGTTGGTATCTAAAACTTAAATTCTTTTTTTTACGTACATATGGTTTATTGAAAATGTAGATATCAAGCTTTCTTTGTTGTTTAACAATCGGATCAAGGTCTCTGTATTCTCACATAAATACATTAGGTTGTACTTAAAAAGCTTTGTCTCTGTTAGTTTTGTTTTGAATCAAAATAGCCTTTTATGAATGAAAATTAGTGAATATAAAGTACAAACAGCAAGTTGCAAAAACAGGTAATAACAGGAAATCGCATAGAGTAAAAAAAAAACAGAGAGAAGAGTAGGAGGAGCAGGAAACAGAATAAAAAAAACCAGCCAGAACTCAAAAGAATCAAAAATCTAACCTCTAGTCACGTACTCCGGCGACGGCGACCTTCCGGTCGTCTTCTCCGGCAAGCCTCCGGTGACCTCACCCACAAACCGACCCAGCAACCACCGTTTCACCATGACCGAAGCTTCCTCCACACAGAATACCATCAAAACCGAACCCAGAAACAAAAATACATCAGATCTGTTTGATCTTTGAGTAAAAAAAAAAACTAAAAAAAAAACGAAGAAAGAAAGAAGAACAGGGGAGAGGGGGACGAAACTCACCGCGTTCTCGCCGGCGGAGTCCTCGTCGCCGGCGTCTCCATCACCACCCAACACAGAACCGAACGCGCTCCTGGACCGGCTTCGGAATCGCGCGCGAACCACCACAGGAAGCCGCGAATATCTCGCCGGATTTCTCTCTCCCTCTCTCATAAAAAGGCCGCGACGCCTTAAGCTGGGAAGAAGGAAGGATTGATTCATTTAGGGTTTCCTTTTCTGAGTTTACGTGTATATACCTGTTCCTTTTAAATTTTTGTTTTAATAAACAGCTCGCTAATTGCACTCCCCTCACTTACGCACGCACCTCTCCACTTAAGCCCAGTTCTGCATACTGGGCTCCTATATGCGAACTGGGCTTTCCTCTTGGCACCCCTCATTAATTATACAACACCTGCTTTGTTAATAAAAACCCAAATTTACTATTTGCACCCTACGATTTACTTATTAATTCTTTTTCGGTTCTAATATAATTATTTTTCCTCAAAATTAAATAAGCAGGCTAAATCGGTTGTACAACCCAGGTTAGTCATTATTTTAAGGCCAATGAAGTCATCTGATTCGGTAACCCTACAAACTTAACAAATACGACTAAATTATTTTTCTAAAAATAAACGGCTAAGTCGGTTGTACAACCGGGTTAGTCATCATTTAAGGCCAATAAGTACACATGCAGTTCGGTAACCTTGCAAACTTAATAAATACGAGTAAACTTAGTTTTCCTAAAAATAGGATTAAGTGGTGCATGCAGTAAGAGTTAGTCGGCGTTTTAGAACTAATGAGTTATCTGATTCGAGAAGTTCTAGAATACCTATTCTAAAATCAACCCATCTCACAACTCTTTTCAAAAATTCAAAAATCATTTTCCAAAAGTAGGGGACTAAGTCGGTTGTACAATCGGGTTAGTCAGCGTCCTAGGAATCAGTGAGCTGTACAGTTCAAGGAATCCTAGGACCCCTACACTAAAAAACACCAACAGACAAACTTTTTTCAGGAAGAACTACGTAGCTTTGATTCCTCCATTGCATCTGGAGGTACGTAGGAGCAAGATTCAACCCTTGTCAAGCACTAAAAACCAAAAACCTAAATAAGTCTTTTTTCTAAAAATAAAAGGGTAATTATTAAATAAATCTTAAATTAATTAGACAATAGGATGTCGTGGGGTGCTAGTACCTTCCCCACACATAACGACTCCCGAACCCTAACAACGCATTATCTTAAAACTTAAAGGGATTTTCCGAATTTGCCCTTAAACTAAAATTTGGTGGCGGCTTCCTAAAGAACCATTTCGAAGAATCCTTTCCCGGATTTTTCGGTCGCTACAGCTGGCGACTTCACTGGGGACTTAATTCTTTTTAGAGAGTCAAAACCGAGTTTAATTAATTTAGGATTAAATTCAATTCTTACCCTTTTATTTATTTATTTGCTTTTTACATAATTATGTTATTTGTGTAAACCCTAGGGTAGAAGACGATACTTGTATGTTTGTTTGTTTTGCAGCTTTGGGTTTATTTTGCTCCTACACACACTGCACATCTACACTTCACACACGTGAGAAAAGTCCTCTACCCGGACTCGAGCATAAACCTAAGTTAGAATGAGATTGCGTAGTGATGGCCTGCGGGACGTACGTCTCGTTGGGTGGTCACGAAAATCTCACCTAGAGTTTGATTCCTTTTGAGGATGCTATCCCTTCTAATAGCTTGCCTATTGCTGGGGTCAGTGTTCTTGACTGGGGTCCTTGGCTCTAGGAACCATGTGTAGGATCCTTTAGAACCATCCTTGTGAGGTCCACTATAAAGAAAACTTTAGACCCGCTCCATAAGGTACCTTCCTAGGTTCACGAAGGAGCTCTATACCCTTGCATTCAAACAAACATTAATGCATACCGTCTTTTATCCAAAACAAAAAATCAAAATTTTTATTTCCGCAAAGTTTTTTAGAAAGTATACTACATGCATTTTTCCTTTCTTTTTGCATTACAAAAAATATTGAAATAAGCGTCAGGGAGTTAAAAGTTTTATTTGGAGAGAAGTCATGCATGCTAAAGTCAAAATCCAATTTTGTACTTTACTCTCCAAATGAAAGTTTATAACCCCCCAACGTGATAAAATCAAACCATATGTTATCACCTCATGCACATACATCTCATACACATACATTTCATGCGCATACATTACCATTTCATTTACATTTCATACTAATTTCATACTAACATCATGCATTGAAAAAAAACACGAGAAAAAGGCAAAATTTGGTTCATCAACATCGTTATTGGACTCAAGCAAGGAACATGGCGAATACCAAGACAATCAAGTGTTGAAGGATGAGATTGAAAAGCTGAAGGAACAAATGCGAGGACATCTTTGGGTTTGAAAGATCGGATGACCGAGATTTTGAAGCTTCTCACCGAGAAGAATGCGGACGACAACATTTCAGCTGGGGGCATCAATGACCAGGCCACAAACATGCCCCATCCACATAACTCTGGTCCCAACACTCAAGGTGTGCAATGGCCTCAATGGGGTCTACCACAAGGTTACACACCTCCAACCATGTGTGTTGTCAATGAAGAAGATATTTCTGGGGTTGCTGCACAGAATCAAGATGGAATAGCAGGAAACAATGTTGGTGATGGGACAGAACAAATTCAACGCAAAACTTCTGGCACCACCAAAGGTCTTTCTCAAGTTCTCGGACCTGACTTCAAGAATCATACTCGCCCTGTCCCTCACAATGTGGTTGGTCTTTCTCACGGTTACAAGTGAAGATCCTCAAGCAAGAGATAAAGCGCAAATGCTAGAAGAGCGTCTAAGGGTTGTGGAAGGATCCGATGTGGGACTAGGGGACGCGTATGACCTATGTCTCGTCCCCAATGTGGTCATTCCTTATAAGTTCAAAGTGCCAGACTTTGATAAGTATCGAGGGGCAACATGTCCTCTTAGTCACCTGACTATGTACTGCAGGAAGATGGCTCAGTTTGCGCGCAATGATCAGCTGCTTATTCATTACTTCCAAGACAGTCTATTTGAGGCGACTTGAACCGGTATCTGTGATTAGAACGTGCTCATATCCAATGTTGGAAAGATTTGGCCGATGCTTTCCTTAAGCAGTACAAATATAACATCGATATGGCTCCTGATAGGACACAGCTGCAAAATATGACCAAAAGAGACAACGAGTCCTTCAAGGAATACGCCCAAAGACCTTTGGAGAGGGTTGGCCGCACAGGTAGCACCACCTCTGTTAGAAAAAGAAATGGTTGCCATGTTCATGGAAACTCTTCCATCCCCCTACTATGACAAAGCGATAGGGAGTATCTTCAAATTTCTCGGACATGGTTACCATAGGAGGAAGAATAGAAAATGCAATGAAGGCGGGAAGATCACTCATAATTACGATGGGACTCTACAAAATTCAATAAGAAGAAGGGGAAGTCAATGCCATAGTAAAAATCAAGGAGATTCACACTATAATTCTCCAAAGAAAGACATCAAGCCATCAAGGTCCTCCCAATATGACCCCATTCCCACATCATACACCGACTGCATGCGACCAACTTATCACCACAATTTGATTTCTCCTCGTCGGATGAGACCGGTTCAGCCTCCATTCCCAAGAGGACACGACCCAAAAGCCGGTGTGAGTTCCATTTCAGGCGATCGGTCACCTTCGGTGAAAATTGTTATCCCCTTAAAGCACATCATTCAAGACCTCATTGACACAAAGCAACCGAACTTTGAGGAAGGTGATGATTAAATAGCGATTGGCGAGAGTTATCAAAGTACGCATGAGACGGTGTCGTCAATCATGTGCGATTTTCTCCTACAAATAAGGAGTTCAAGAACCGAGAGATCGTTGATTTTTACGTGATTTTTAATTCAAAGTAATTTTACGTAATGCAAATCCTATGGCTCGCCCAAGGCCTTAGGAAATTTCAATAAGAGACACGCATGTTTCATTTCGATATCATTATTAATAAAATAGCATTTTGAGTTCTCTAAAATTTCTCTTATATCTCTCTCATTTTTTCGCTTTGCCTTCTCCTCTATCCGTTTTCACTTCCAACTAATGCGGATCAAGTTCTCGAAAATAGCAATATCGGTGACTCATAGCATAACCTTGATCACCTCATTAATCAAACTGGGAAAATGTCGAAGATGATGGGAGGCCCCATGAGAATCTAATTTGGAAGCAACTAAGTCTACTAAGTGGGGCACGAAAGAAGAAAAAATAATACAAACAATTAAGGACAAAGAAACCAAGAAAACTCACACGAATCTTGTGCGATTGGGTGGCGTCATGGCATGGATACATCAAGTCACAAGAGGCTATTAAAAGCCCACCGGTGTAACAAGATCTCGTGATTGTTAACGATTTAGTCGACCATTACGGTCTTCCAAAAAAAAAAAAAAAAAAAAAAAAAAAAAAAAAAACATCATGGTGGCAGAGTTGTTTGGAGACCTCAGGTCGTGCTCATAGCCCCTCCCCATACCACCCAAAGGTGAATGAGGCAACTGCGACAGCAAACAAAGAATATCAAAGAGGTCCCGCAGAATGCGATCCACAAACACTCCCTTCCCGCCTCAACAGGGGCAACCCAACGCAACAAAAGAAGTCATCAAACAAAATGGTTGCCTCATGTCATGACCAGCCGTATCAGATGAGAACGAAGAAAGCTTAAGAAAGTTTGTCTTCAACAATTTCAAGAAAGAGACCTGGTGCCCAAGGAAATCTTACTTATCCAAAAGGATTCTCAACCTCAAATTACGAAGAACCTTACATGGTGAAGAAGTCATTCTCTAGAAGAGCCTTAATTCTCACAACGGTGAAGACCTCCCAGTCAACTCAGATGCAATCAAGAGAAAAGAGTGATATAGAAAAAAGAGAAAAAATGAGCCAAGCAAGAATAAGCTCGCTAGGTCGAAAACCCAAAAAGGGCGGCCTAGGCAAAAGTTAGAGCGACCGATGGATCGAAAACCCAAAAAGGCGATCCAGGCAAAAATTAGGGTAAAAAGATTGGACCAAAATATCGAGGTAAGCAAAGACTTCCGAAAGTCGGACAATGAGGATCAAGGTTGTGAACATGAGTAGCCGATGGCGTTATCTCAAGGAGATTAGCTACCCACAAATCGCTTAGTATTTTTGGCTTTCTGTTTCTTTCATCTCGATCCATCGATGCAATCTTGATCGGTGTGCCTTACGCATGCTCGGCTCCAATATTAACATCAAACACTTTCCTTCTCTTTCATTCTCTCTATTTTTGAAATGATGTTTTATGATAAATGATACTGAATTGTGAAACATATGGCATAATCATAAGCATTACTATCATTACGAAATTTTTGCTAATCACAGAAATGACACAATCTCCTACAAAAAGCAGTCATTGCAGAAAACGAATAGCTCTTATGACAATTCACGATCACCAACATGGCGACCCAGCAGTGCAAATACACAAGATGGCTTCATATCTCACATTGGAAGTCCCGCGAGTTGATGAAACAGTAAAAAAGAAGATTGTCAAAAAATAAAAATAAAAAATAAAAAATAAAAAAAAATAAAATTCATCCCACATTTCATTCATCATCCCACCACATGTCAATCATTACATGTGCATACATCACATACAAGCATATCAATTTTATTGCATTATTAAATACGCCAAATGAAGATTTCCTTCTCATTTTCTAATGCGCTTACTAAGTGTCAATCCCTATGTTTTGTTTCTTTAAAATCAGCGCTTTAAGCGTTGATCTCATATCGCATCACAGATCACCGAGTTGATCCCCCAGACCCCGAGTGGTCCTTCAGAGCACTACGCTCCTTCAGTGCCCTAAGTGGCCCAGGTCGCAAACGTCGGAGTCGAGCCCGGCGGACCTTCCAGACCCCGCGTGGTCCTTCAGACTAGTTGTGTCAGCCTAAGACACAGTGTACGTCCTTCATGGTCAACATATCAGTTCTAGACCTGATCTTGACCCATCATGGCCGCTCGAGTATAAAGGCCCCCTCAGACCGTTTAATTAGTACCGTAGCTAGTTGCGCTCCTTCAGACCACGATGGTCCTTCAATTAAGGCTTAGGCAGCCTTCCAGACCTTAAGTGGTCCTCCGAGCCTTATCGCTCCTTTGGACCACGAGTGGTCCTTGAGCCTTAGTGCTCCTTGAGGTCCTTGTTGACCCTTCATTCAACTCTCGGTTAATGCGCCAAGTATTAACCGCTCCCTCTTATCTCTCAAACCTTCCACTTCCCCCTTAAACGGACAAAATTAGCGTCTATCTTATCTTTATTCCTATTTCTACTACGAAAGTTCGAGAGCTCCGCACTTTCTAGTGAAATATTAATAAAGAGGGGCAGCTGTTATACCCAAATTTTGTCCGTCTTCTTTTTCTTGTTTTAGTAGTTTATTTTATTCGTATTTTGAAGTCACGCGATTCCGAGCTAATTTTTTAACACGCCCATTTCTTCTATTTTTGGTCTAGTCTTAGCGCACTTGTCAAGTCCGGTCCGGTCTCGTCTTTGTATTTGGCCTGACTCCTTTTTCTTATTGTTTTATTCGTATTTTGTTTATTTAACTTATTTAAGCATATATGCGATCCAAAAATTCTATTTTTCAGTTTAAAAGTGTTTAAGAGTCGAAAAAATATCAAAAATAATTCTACTTAGTTAATTTACAAATTAGAAGCACTTAAGAGTCAAATAAGTCCGAAAAATACAAAAATAAATAATACTAAAAATGCAAAAAATACAAATCCGAAAATACATGAAAAAAAGGGGAAACAAATGGCAGCAGTAAGCTAGGGTTTCCATCAGCTTCTTTCCAAGCTACTGGGCCTGGGTTGATCCGCTTCAAAAAACCTGAAAAACAATTCAAAGCCCAGTCAAAAATAATTAATGCTCTGACCTAATTTTCAACTATAAATAAGCAGTCAATCAAGTGATCAAAAACACACGTAAATCAAAGACAAAAAGGCTACGAAAATCACTAGAAAAATAAGGATTAGAGTTTCACATTGAAACCCTAATCCACAAAACATCTGTCTTTTGAGTTTTTGGGTCTTAAGAGAGGAACAACAAAGAACCAAAAAGAGCACACATAGCAGCAGTTGCAGTGGTTACGATTGTTCAAACAGACACACAAGGAAGCTAAAGCAGAGGTGGAGTTGTAGGTTGGTATCTAAAACTTAAATTCTTTTTTTACGTACATATGGTTTATTGAAAATGTAGATATCAAGCTTTCTTTGTTGTTTAACAATCGGATCAAGGTCTCTGTATTCTCACATAAATACATTAGGTTGTACTTAAAAAGCTTTGTCTCTGTTAGTTTTGTTTTGAATCAAAATAGCCTTTTATGAATGAAAATTAGTGAATATAAAGTACAAAAGCGAAGAAGTTGCAAAAAGCAGTAATAACAGGAAATCGCATAGAGTAAAAAAACAGAGAGAAGAGTAGGAGGAGGCGAGAAAGCAGAATAAAAAAACCAGCCCGAACTCAAAAGAATCAAAAATCTAACCTCTAGTCACGTACTCGTGACGGCGACCTTCCTGGCGTCTTCTAAACAAGCCTCCGGTGACCTCACCCACAAACCGACCCAGCAACCACCGTTTCACCATGACCGAAGCTTCCTCCACACAGAATACCATCAAAACCGAACCCAGAAACAAAAATACATCAGATCTGTTTGATCTTTGAGTAAAAAAAAAAAAAACTAAAAAAACGAAGAAAGAAAGAAGAACAGGGGAGAGAGGGGACGAAACTCGCGCGTTCTCGCCGGTGAGTCCTCGTCGCCGGCGTCTCCATCACCACCCAACACAGGCCCGAACCGCTCCTGGACCGTCGGAATCGCGCGCGAACCACCACAGGGGCGCCGGCGAATATCTCGCCGATTTTTCTCTCCTCTCTCATAAAAAGGCGCGCGCGCCTAAAAGGTAGGAAGAAGGAAGGATTGATTCATTTAGGGTTTCCTTTTCTGAGTTTACGTGTATATACTGTTCCTTTTAAATTTTTGTTTTAATAAATGGCTCGCTAATTGCACTCCCCTCACTTACGCACGCTTTCTCTCCACTTAAGCCGATTAGCGCATCATTGGGCTCCTATATGCGAACTGGGCTTTCCTCTTGGCACCCCTCATTAATTATACAACACCCTGCTGTTAATAAAAACCCAAATTTACTATTTGCACCCTCTGATTTACTTATTAATTCTTTTTCCAATTCTAATATAATTATTTTTTCCTCAAAATTAAATAAGCAGCTAAGTCGGTTGTACAACCAAGGTTAGTCATTATTTTAAGGCCAATGGTATGCATGATTCAAGTAACCCTACAAACTTAACAAATATGACTAAATTATTTTTCTAAAAATAAACGGCTAAGTCGGTTGTACAACCGGGTTAGTCATCATTTTAGGGCCAATGAGCTGTACAGTTCAGTAACCTTGCAAACTTAATAAATACGAGTAAACCGTTTTCCTAAAAAATAGGGGATTAAGTCGGCTGTACAGCCGGGTTAGTCAGCGTTTTAGAACTAATGAGTTGTACAGTTCAGAAGTTCTAGAATACCTATTCTAAAATCAACCCATCTCACAACTCTTTTCAAAAATTCAAAAATCATTTTCCAAAAGTAGGGGACTAAGTCGGTTGTACAATCCGGGTTAGTAGTCGTCCTAGAATCGAGTGGTACATGCAGTTCAAGGAATCCTAGGACCCCTACACTAAAAACACCAACAGACAAACTTTTTTCAGGAAGAACTACGTAGCTTTGATTCCTCCATTGCATCTGGAGGTACGTAGGAGCAAGATTCAACCCTTGTCAAGCACTAAAAACCAAAAACCTAAATAAGTCTTTTTTCTAAAAATAAAAGGGTAATTATTAAATAAATCTTAAATTAATTAGACAATAGGATGTCGTGGGGTGCTAATACCTTCCCCACACATAACGACTCCCGAACCCTAACAACGCATTATCTTAAAACTTAAAGGGATTTTCCGAATTTGCCCTTAAACTAAAATTTGGTGTCGGCTTCCTAAAGAACCATTTCGAAGAATCCTTTCCCGGATTTTTCGGTCGCTACACCTTCCAAAGGTATGGAGACCTAAAGTGACTGCTATAACAGAAGCTAAAGATCTCTCTATTCTCAAAATAGAGGATCTACTTGGATCCCTAAAAGTGCATGAACAAGAAATCATGGATGAACTTCAACCCAAGAAGGTTAAAACCATTGCACTCAAAGCTTCTCAAAAAACTTCACAACCTTCTAAAGCTATGGCACATAAAGCTCAAGAGGATACTCAAGAAGAAAGTGAAGATGATGAAAATGACATTGATGATGAGGATGAAATGGCTCTAATCACGAGAAGGTTGAGAAGATGGGCATTTAGAAAGAAAAATAAGAAAACCCTTCTTCAAGAAAGATCAACCTAAAGGTGAAGGAACTAGCAAAATTGATCCTGTGTGCTATGAATGTAACAAACACGGACATTTCGTAGTGAACGTCCAAAGTTGAAAGGAAGCAAATGAAAGTTCACACCTAAGAAAAAGGCTCTACTTGCAACATGGGATGACTCAGAAGATACCAACTCAGACCATGATGAAGAAACTGCAAACTTTTGTTTCATGGCTGACTCTGAGGAACCTTCTCAAATACTTCCTACTTCAAGTACGGAATCAATCAACTCATGCTTCAGTAGGAGATCTTGATCTAGAAGAGGTAAGCACTTCTAAATCACAAACTTGTGCTTCATGCAAAGATACTGAACATGCTTTTGAAAACCTATTACATGATTCAAACACTTTGGCTCAAAAATGTGTGCGTTGTTCAAAAATCAACTTTTGAATGCAAAAAGGAGAATGAAGAGCTTCAAAAACAAAATGAATATTTGATAAAAACAGTTCAAACTCTTCAACATTCTCACTTTAAACTTTCTGAACAACACAAACTTTTGAAAGATAAGGTCTCAGAACAACCAAATCTTATACTCTCTGACCTTGAAAATCAAAACAACCTTCTCAAAGATAAAGTTTCTGTTTTAACTAAAGAACTAGCTATGTCCATACAGAAAACTTTTGAACTACCTGTAGAAAAACAAAATGAGAAGAAATCTAGGACTAGAAAGTCTAAGACAAAGTGCACATATTGCAAACATTTTGGTCATGATATTTCTGTATGCTATAAACTGAAAAGAAGCTTCTATAGGAAGAGGACTAACCATGAAGGACCCAAAAGATATTGGGTACCTAAATCATTACTAACATCTCGAAGCAGAATGCCTCTTAGCATCCAAGAAAAAGCTGTGGTTCTTAGGCGGTGGATGTTCGAGGCACATGTGGGGAAAGAGATAAATTTCTCTCAATGGAGAGAATAGATGGAGGCTATGTCATCTTTGGCAATGATGATAAAGCTTGCATCAAAGGTATAGGTACTATAGGTAATTCTAACTCCCCTAAAATTAAGAATGTTCAATATGTAGAAGGTTTAAAGCATAATTTGTTAAGTATCAGTCAACTGTGTGATAGTGGTCATAAAGTCTCTTTTAAATCTGATAAGTGTTTTATTAAAGAAATCTCCTCTGGTAAAGGTCTTGTTTACTGCATCTAGAAATAAAAATCTATATAGCCTATGTCTTGATGAACTATCTCAAGAAACTTGTCTTATGTCTTATGAAAATGACAAATGGATTTGGCATAGAAGAAGCGCCACATAAGCATGCAAACTATTTCAAAACTTTCCAAAAAGGAACTAGTCGGAGGTTACCAAAAATCAATTTTGAAAAAGATAGAGTGTGTGAAGCATGTGTTCATGGTAAACATGTGAAATCTAGTTTCAAACCTAAGAACATGATCACATCCCAAAGGTCACTAGAACTACTTCACATAGACTTATTTGGTCCTACCAAAAGCGCTAGTCTTAATGGAAAAAGATATGGTTTTGTAATTGTTGATGATTTCTCTAGATTCACACAGGTGCTATTTTTGAAAAACAAAGATGAGGCTTTTGAAGCCTTCAAAGTGTTTCTAAAGAAAGTTCAAAATGAAAAAGGAACAAATGTTATTTCTGTAAGAAGTGATCATGGGGAGAATTTGAAAACTTTTCTTTTCAAAACTTTTTGATGAAAATGGAATTACTCACAATTTCTCATGTCCTAGAACTCCACAACAAAATGGAGTTGTAGAAAGAAAAATAGAACTTTGCAAGAAATGGCAAGAACACTCTTAGAAGATTCAAAAATTGAAAAATACTTTTGGGGGCGTAAGTCAGTAAACACTGACTGCTATATTTTGAATAGAGTGTCTATTAGAAAAATTGTTGAAAAACCCCTATGAAATTTGGAAAAATAGAAAACCAACCATTGCATACTTTCGTGTATTTGGTTGCACTTGTTTCATTTTGAATAACAAAGACAATCTAGGAAAATTTGATTCTAAATCGATAAAGGAATTTTCTCGGGATATTCAACATCTTCAAAGGCTTATAGGGTATATAACCTTAGGACTCAAACTGTAGAAGAAAGCATGCATATTGTATTTAATGAAACTAACAGTTCAAGTGAAGTAATTGATGTTGATGAGACCAATCAAGAAGGTACAGAACATGAAAGCAGTTGGAGAAGGATGAACCGGAAGCTTACATTCAACCTTCTAAACAATCAAATGAAGCTACTCAAGCTTCGATGAACCTTCTCAATTACCAAGAAGTTGGAGAATGGTGGTACATCATCCACAAGATCAAATTATTGGTAGCACTTGGATCTGTTAGAACTAGAACTTCATTTAGAGACAATCTGCTTTGGAATGGTCTTAATCTCGAAATAGAACCTAAGTCAATCAATGAGGCCATACAAGATCAATCATGGATAGAAGCAATGACTGAAGAACTCTCTCAATTTGAAAAGAATGAGGTATGGAACTTAGTGATACCTCCAAAAATCAGTCTATTATAGGAACCAAATGGGTGTTGAAACAAGCTAGATGAAAATGGTAAGGTGGTGAGAAACAAGGCAAGACTTGTTGCTCAAGGGTATAACCAACGGGAAGGTATTGACTATGATGAAACTTTTGCTCCTGTAGCAAGGTTAGAAGCTATTAGAATCTTACTTGCATTTCTTGCACACAAAAATTTCAAATTATTTCAAATGGATGTTAAAAGTGCTTTTCTAAATGGCTTTTAAATGAGGAAGTTTATGTCAATCAACCTCTGGTTTTGTTGATCAAAAGAAACCAAACCATGTTTTTAAACTCACCAAAGCTCTATATGGGCTTAAGCAAGCTCCTAGAGCTTGGTATGAAAGGTTAAGTAACTTTTTGATCAAAAACAAATTTACAAGAGGAAAAATTGATACTACACTATTTAAGAAAACTCTTGATAAAGATTTGTTGATTGTTCAAATTTATGTTGATGATATCATTTTTGGATCAACAAATGAAAAATTATGCAAAGATTTTGGGAAACTTATGAAAAGTGAATTTGAAATGAGTATGATGGGAGAATTAAGTTTCTTTCTAGGGCTTCAAATTAAACAACTTGATGAAGGTATCTTTATTAGTCAAGAAAAATACATCAAAGATCTTCTCAAGAAATATAAGATGAATGAAGCTAAAGCCATGGCAACTCCTATGCATCCTTCTGTACAAATTGAGAAGGATGAAGAAGGAAAACCAATTTCAAAAAAGAATACAGGGGTATGATAGGTTCACTGTTATATTTAATCGCTAGTAGACTTCGACATTGTGTTTCGGTTGGCCTATGTGCTAGATTTCAAGTTTCTCCAAAAGAATCTCATCTCACTCAGTATGATAAAAGAATATTCGGATACTTAGTGGGAACAACTAATCTTGGTCTATGGTATAAAAAGAATACTCATTTTGACCTAATTAGCTACTGTGATGCTGACTATGCTGGTGATAGAATTGACAGAAAAAGTACTAGTGGATCATGTCAAATTTTGGGGGAATCCTTAATCTCTTGGTCTTGTAGAAAACAGAATTCAATTGCATTATCAACTCACCAAGCGGAATATGTATCTGCTGCTTTGGTTGTTGTTCTCAAATTCTATGGATCAAGAATCAATTGGAGGACTACTCTATAAGGTACACATGCACTCCCATTTATTGTGACAATACTAGTGCTATCAATTTATCAAAAATCCCATCCAACACTCTAGGTCTAAACACATTGATATTAAACATCATTTTATCGGAGATCATGTTCAAAAGAAGGATGTGGAACTTATTTTTATTGACACCAAGCATCAATTAGTGATATATTTACCAAGCCTTTGTTAGAAGAAAGTTTTAATTTTATTAAAAGGCTTTGCACATTTTAAAATGTCCTTAGGAGAAAAATATGTCAAAACCCCAACCTTCCTCAAGTCTTTGAAGGTTCGGCTGAGAGAATCAAATTGAAGGTTGAATTTGAGAAGGATAAATTAAAGTCAATTGGGGACGGTTATTAAAGCAACTAAAAGCGACTTCTATGACGCTTATGTCTGTCATAATCGCAACCATCAAGTCACAACGGCTAGTCTCTCTCTCTCTCTCTCTTTCACTTTCTTCCACGCACGCCCAAAACAAAAATGAACTCATTCTCTCTCAAACCGATTTTCTTCTTCTCTTCCTTCTTCTCTTCTTGAAGAAATTTTTTTTTTTTTCCAAAATGGTGAGAACAAAAATCCCATGTGTGAAGAAAGCCAAGACTCCCACAACCCATGACCTTCCACCTGCATTATTGAATGCTTCTAAACCTACACCTACCCAGTTGATCCTCCATCGAACAAAACCTTCCAAATCATCACCCACTCCCTCACGAAGGTCTACAAGAATCGAGAACAAGTTCTCTCAAGGAAATCTGAGGTCCCTGGAACAAGAAGGAGTCAACCAATCACTCTTGATGATGATGATTCTACTGCATGCGAAATGATGGGAGAATCAAAGCTGGGCGAAAAGGAAAGCCTCTCTTCAACCCCAATCTTCTTCCAAAAGACCAAAATTTAAGATAAAGTTTGGAGGAAGTAAAGGAAAGGAAAAGGTGGATGAAGAGCAGAAACTTGATCAAGCTTACGAAATTGAAAAACAAGCCCTTCTGTACAAGTGTTTGATAAGGAAAAATGGGAAAGAGGAATGTTCTTATTGGTAGAATTTATACATTGGAGGAACTTAAAGCTTCCAGGTTGGAATCTACTGAGGAACACATTGAGTATCAAGGTTGGCAAAACATTACATCCCAAGGAGAAACTATTTATCCCAACCTCATAAAAGAATTCTATGGATACATGAGTGTGAGTGAAACCAAATCCTCTTTTACTACTCAAGTAAAAGGAACCACCATTTGTGGTAACACCAACCATAATAGCCAATGCCCCTGAAAATTCCTGAGAATGAAGTGTGTTTGTATGGAAAAGATTGGTATGATCAAAGCTGAAGTTACACGGGAGGAAGTACTCAAGCTTACGATGAAGAAACCTAGTGAAAAGCTCAAATCATCAAGACTAAAGGATGAAGCACGTATCATGCACAATATGGTAGTCCACTCTCCGATTCCTAGAGCGGGAAGTTTTGAGAGGGTAAAACCTATTGATCTACTCTTAGTCTATCACATGATCACTAGAAATAAGATTAACCTTCCATACATTATCTTTCATTATATGATAGACATGTGCAAAACCATTAAGGCGATTTCATCCCTACCCTATGGTATGTTCTTGACCAAATTATTCAGATTTAAGAAAATCTCTGTGGCTAGGGAAGAATCAATACATGAAAAAAACCTTCTTACGGTCCAAGAGTGCTAAGCAGATGGGATTTGTAACCTTTTAGCAAGAAACTAGAAGTCTTTCCGTAAAACAAAACCTGTTCAAGATAAACCAATCCTAGAACCAAGTCCTACCGAAAATGCACCTATGTCAACTCCTGGGGAGTCACTAGAAACTAAACTGTTATTGGAATTGAGCCCATAAATTTAGCCCCACCAAATTCCACAATTGAGAATTTAGTTGAGACAGAACCCTCTCAAGAATGGAGAGAAATTTTTGAAAATCCTTTAGACTTGAATGACACTCCAACTGAAAAAGAACAACCTGAACAAATGGAAAAAGAAGCTTCTGATGAGAACCTTAGCACAGACCTTGAAAAACCTAAGAATCAAGCTTCAAACTTTCCTTCCGCTATATAGAATCTCTACCTTACGATAGAGCCATCTATTACCCATTCTCTCAAGGAATCATTTATTTGCCATATACCACTTCTCATGAGGGTCTAGCTCAGGGGGAGCTACAAGAAAATCAATCCCATGAGAATGAGGAACAGAAAAATGAACAAACTCAACCACTATCTCCTATCACTCAAGCTGTTCATGAGGTAATTAGGGATATTGAGGACCAAGTTACACCTGAAAACCCTCAGAATCAAGCCACTAGCCCCGAAATAATGGCTTCTATTGCTCTCACCGAATTACTCCACACTCCCGATCCTCAATTGGTCCAAATACACAATCCACTCCTGCTCCTCTTCATCATGACATTCAGGATCTCTTCAACAAGTAGCAAATTTATTTTCCCAATGGCGTGAAAATCCTAGAACTTCACTGGCAATACTCTTGCTTCAAAATATTCATGATTCATGTTCTCTCCTATGTATGACTCCTCTGCACTAAAGGTACACGAAGGTTCGGGACCTTCTAAACTACCTTACGATCTGCCAAAACAATTTGGATCTCTAGGATCCTTTTGTCAAACTATGAATGCACCTCTATCATCATCGACAAGGCACTGGTAGCAAAGCAAACCTTGAGAGAACAAGGAAGATTCATTCACCTATGCAGACAAGAAGAAATACTGGAGGCAATGAAGAAGATGAGAGCACACCATGAGAAACAAATGAAGAAGATGAAGTGTACAGAACAACAAGCTTCGATGAGCATTGGAATACTTCAAAGGGAAAGCAGATGGAAGCTCACGAAACTATGCCTATCAACAATGGGTAATGGAAAACATAGTGCCTACTATGGTTCCTAATGTTGCGATTCTGACTTCCCTCCTCCTCAACCCTTCCAGACATTCTCACCGCTTCATCATCAAATTCTTGAGATGATTCCTCTCCAACCAAGTAGCAAGCTAATTTCCCTTTCTTCCCTCCTTTTTGCTGTTGACAAAGGGGGAGAATGGAGATTATTAGCTACTTAGTTTTTAAGTGATATAGTTTGGGGTTTCTGTTGACTGTTTAATTATCTTTTGGACATATTTAATTTGTGTATGGTATGGTTTGTAATTGATAATTATCAGAACTATGTATGTTTACTGTCTGCTGCATTCATCATATGATAATTATCCTTTTGCTATGTATGTGCTAAAATTATTTCCACTAATCAGTGAATGTCTATGCTTGAGCAAACAGAAAACTTAAAACATACTCTCAAGTTTGTCATCACCAAAAAGGGGGAGATTGTAGAAATAAAAATCTCTTTCCATGTTTTGATGATACAAACTTAAGTAATGAGTTAAGCTTTCTAATCTTATTGAGATTTAACAAGTTTTCAATCAAGTGTGTTAAAGAACAGGAATAAGTTTCATAGCAAAATTCTTGGCCTTACAAAAGAAACCAAGTGATTTTCAAAGATAAAATGTGCCAAAAGAAGGTTACCTACAAAAGGGTACCTTACTATGGAAGGTTGAATACTGAAGGTTAAAACCATCGAGAAGGTTGGATCGCAGAAGCTTAAAAGTTAAAGTAACTTCCTTCGAAGGTTGGTGAAAGTCAAGCGAGAAGGTTGACTAAAAGTCAACACAAGGTTGACCAATAGTCAACAGAAAGTTTGATTGAAGTCAATAGAAGGTTGATTTACTTCTTAAAGAAGTTTAGAAGGTTAAAGTTCAAGAAGGTTAAAAGTGGATTGAAGATTTCAAGCTTCATTTACGGAAAATGATTCATTCTCGAAATCCTAATCTGAAATGGATCAAATGAAGTTCAAGGAATTTAAGTTTCAGAAATATTATCTTAAATGATAAAGAACTCCTTGATTTTTGTTTGTAAATTAAAAGCATGTTTGTTCATGTTAAAGGAGCTTCAGAAGCTTCAAAATTAAAGTATGTAAAACTGTATAAAGTACATGAACAGGAACAGAAGTGATAGAAAGGAAGAAAAGCAAGTAGAATGCTGACATGAAGTGACCTTATGGAAAGATAAAGCACCAAGGTTGCTTTAGAAGGTTGAAAAGGCTACAACTAAAGCATACATAACATCATTGCCTACCTACAAGTCTACAAACAAATCCAACAGCTCTTTCTCCATTCCAACAGCTATATTTTCAGATTGAGAGTCTATATAAATGTTGCTCAATTCAAATACAAATTATGAGTTGATATTGGAACCTTCAAGTCAAGCTTCTAAACGAAATCCAACCTTCTCATCCACACTTCAAGCTACTACAAAATTCAGAATTGGGAATACTTTCTTGAGTGTGTGCAAGCTTGTTACATTCTTAGAAATACATTGTATTCATCTATAAACAAGCTCCTAAATCATCCCATAACCCAAACCCCTTATTGTAAGGAATATTGTGCTTGTTTCTCAACAGACTACCTAGATTAAAGGTGAGTGGTGTTGGTGATTCTAAGTTGTAATTCTCACAACAAACTACCTAGTGAAAGGTGAGTGTTGTTGGTGAGTCTAAGTTGTAGGTATCTCAACAAACTACCTAGTAAGAGGTGAGTGTTGTTGGTGATTCGGTTTGAAGGTTTCACAACAAACTACCTAGTGAGAGGTGAGGGTTGTTGGTGATTCATTCAAAAGTTTCTCAACAAGCTACCTAGTGAAAAGTGAGGGTTGTTGGTGATTCTCTCTGTGGAAGTTAGCACTTGTCTTTTGTGTGTGATCAAAAGAGAGTGAAGGTGAAAGGCTTTAGCAAGTGAAGCTAAAGCAAGTGTAAAATCTATTTGGAAAATAGTGGAAACTCTCACGAGGACGTGGGAGAGGAGTAGCCACAGTTTGGTGAACCTCTATAACTCTATTGTGTTATTTTCTCGCTTTACTTACCATTTGCTTTAAGCTGTCTAACAATCACCAAAGTTTTCAAAATACTTTAGAAGGTTAAATACACCAACCTTCTGAAGTCAAAATCTTAATTTTAAATAAGCTAAACTTTGATTACCTTTTGGAAACTACACTCTTTGCTAAAAGAACAGACATCTAAAATCATCAAAGTTAATTATCTTTTACTACTATCACATTTGCTTATTGTTTGTGCAACTAACATTCAACCTTACGATATCCAAGTTATCTTGAGAAACCATACGAGAAGGTTGCGGGAATTAAAAACGAAAAGATAGCACAATTCAATCCCCCTTTCTTGTGCAAACTAGTCACTTCAATTGGTATCGAGCTCACCTCTAGGAAAAGTGAGCACACTTTGCGATGTGAGAGGAAAGATCTGGAAGAAGTGATGAGTCATCATTCCAACTCTGTAATGTTCCTTCCTGAAGGAGCTTCAAGAAATAGACCACCGAGATTCACTGGTGAACATTACTATTATTGGAAAGATCAAATGAGATTGTTCCTAGAATCTCAAGACAACGACATTTGGGGAATTGTTGAAGATGGTCCTTTTGAACCTACTACAACTCTTGATGATGGGACCACTATGAGCAAACCCGAAACACTGGACACTGAAGATAAACGCATGGTACTTCTAAACTCTAAAGCTAAATTTTATCTAACATGTGCTTTAGGTAGAAGTGAATATGATAAAGTTCTTTGGAAAGAAAGCGCCAAAGAAATGCAGGATACATTGAAGCGCCCATGAAGGAACAGACCAAGTCAAAGAAGCAAAAATCAACCTTCTTATTCATAAATTTGAAACATTCAAAATGGAGGAGCAAGAAACAATTTCGAAATGTTTAGCGATTCACAACAATAACAAATGATTTGAACTCCCCGGGAAATACCTACTCAAATCAAGCTAAAGTAAGAAAACTCCTAAGATGCCTTCCAAAGGTATGGAGACCTAAAGTGATCTGCTATAATGAAGCTAAAGATCTCTCTATTCTCAAAATAGAGGATCTACTTGGATCCCTAAAAGTGCATGAACAAGAAATCATGGATGAACTTCAACCCAAGAAGGTTAAAACCATTGCACTCAAAGCTTCTCTCAAAAACTTCACAACCTTCTAAAGCTATGGCACATAAAGCTCAAGAGGATACTCAAGAAGAAAGTGAAGATGATGAAAATGACATTGATGATGAGGATGAAATGGCTCTAATCACAGAAGGTTGAGAAGATGGGCATTTAGAAAGAAAAATAACAGAGAAAACCCTTCTTCAAGAAAGATCAACCTAAAGGTGAAGGAACTAGCAAAATTGATCCTGTGTGCTATGAATGTAACAAAACTGGACATTTCGAAGTGAGCGTCCAAAGTTGAAAGGAAGCAACAGAAAGTTCACACCTAAGAAAAGGCTCTACTTGCAACATGGGATGACTCGAGAAGATACCAACTCGGACCATGATGAAGAAAGCGCAAACTTTTGTTTCATGGGTGACTACGAGGAATCTTCTCAAATACTTCCTACTTCAAGTACGGAATCAATCAACTCATGCTTCGTAGGAGATCTTGATCTAGAAGAGGTAAGCACTTCTAAATCACAAACTTGTGCTTCATGCAAAGATCTTGAACATGCTTTTGAAAACCTATTACATGATTCAAACACTTTGGCTCAAAAATGTGTCTTTGTTCAAAAATCAACTTTTGAATGCAAAAAGGAGAATGAAGAGCTTCAAAAACAAAATGAATATTTGATAAAAACAGTTCAAACTCTTCAACATTCTCACTTTAAACTTTCTCGAACAACACAAACTTTTGAAAGATAAGGTCTCGGAACAACCAAATCTTATACTCTCTGACCTTGAAAATCAAAACAACCTTCTCAAAGATAAAGTTTCTGTTTTAACTAAAGAACTAGCTATGTCCATACAGAAAACTTTTGAACTACCTGTAGAAAAACAAAATGAGAAGAAATCTAGGACTAGAAAGTCTAAGACAAAGTGCACATATTGCAAACATTTTGGTCATGATATTTACGTATGCTATAAAGCTGAAAAGAAGCTTCTATAGGAAGAGGACTAACCATGAAGGACCCAAAAGATATTGGGTACCTAAATCATTACTAACATCTGAAACAGGAATGCCTCTTAGCATCCAAGAAAAAGTTGTGGTTCTTAGACAGTGGATGTTCGAGGCACATGACAGGAAAGAGATAAATTTCTCTCAATGGAGAGAATAGATGGAGGCTATGTCATCTTTGGCAATGATGATAAAGCTTGCATCAAAGGTATAGGTACTATAGGTAATTCTAACTCCCCTAAAATTAAGAATGTTCAATATGTAGAAGGTTTAAAGCATAATTTGTTAAGTATCGAATCAATTTGTGTGATAGTGGTCATAAAGTCTCTTTTAAATCTGATAAGTGTTTTATTAAAGAAATCTCCTCTGGTAAGGTCTTGTTTACTGCATCTAGAAATAAAAATCTATATAGCCTATGTCTTGATGAACTATCTCAAGAAACTTGTCTTATGTCTTATGAAAATGACAAATGGATTTGGCATAGAAGAACTGGCCACATAAGCATGCAAACTATTTCAAAACTTTCCAAAAAGGAACTAGTCAGAGGGTTACCAAAAATCAATTTTGAAAAAGATAGAGTGTGTGAAGCATGTGTTCATGGTAAACATGTGAAATCTAGTTTCAAACCTAAGAACATGATCACATCCCAAAGGTCACTAGAACTACTTCACATAGACTTATTTGGTCCTACCAAAGCGCTAGTCTTAATGGAAAAGATATGGTTTTGTAATTGTTGATGATTTCTCTAGATTCACTGGGTGCTATTTTTGAAAAACAAAGATGAGGCTTTTGAAGCCTTCAAAGTGTTTCTAAAGAAAGTTCAAAATGAAAAAGGAACAAATGTTATTTCTGTAAGAAGTGATCATGGGGGAGAATTTGAAAACTTTTCTTTTCAAAACTTTTTTGATGAAAATGGAATTACTCACAATTTCTCATGTCCTAGAACTCCACAACAAAATGGAGTTGTAGAAAGAAAAATAGAACTTTGCAAGAAATGGCAAGAACACTCTTAGAAGATTCAAAAATTGAAAAATACTTTTGGCGAGAAAGTGTGAAAACCTGACTGCTATATTTTGAATAGAGTGTCTATTAGAAAAATTGTTGAGAAAACCCCTATGAAATTTGGAAAAATAGAAAACCAACCATTGCATACTTTCGTGTATTTGGTTGCACTTGTTTCATTTTGAATAACAAAGACAATCTAGGAAAATTTGATTCTAAATCGATAAAGGAATTTTTCAGGATATTCAACATCTTCAAAGGCTTATAGGGTATATAACCTTAGGACTCAAAGCTGTAGAAGAAAGCATGCATATTGTATTTAATGAAACTAACAGTTCAAGTGAAGTAATTGATGTTGATGAGACCAATCAAGAAGGTACAGAACATGAAAGCAGATTGGAGAAGGATGAACCGGAAGCTTACGCTCAACCTTCTAAACAATCAAATGAAGCTACTCAAGCTTACGATGAACCTTCTCAATTACCAAGAAGTTGGAGAATGGTGGTACATCATCCACAAGATCAAATTATTGGTAGCACTTGAGATCTGTTAGAACTAGAACTTCATTTAGAGACAATCTGCTTTGGAATGGTCTTAATCTCTCGAAATAGAACCTAAGTCAATCAATGAGGCCATACAAGATCAATCATGGATAGAAGCAATGACTGAAGAACTCTCTCAATTTGAAAAGAATGAGGTATGGAACTTAGTGATACCTCCAAAAATCGATCTATTATAGGAACCAAATGGGTGTTGAAACAAGCTAGATGAAAATGGTAAGGTGGTGAGAAACAAGGCAAGACTTGTTGCTCAAGGGTATAACCAACAGGAAGGTATTGACTATGATGAAACTTTTGCTCTGTAGCAAGGTTAGAAGCTATTAGAATCTTACTTGCATTTCTTTGCACACAAAAATTTCAAATTATTTCAAATGGATGTTAAAAGTGCTTTTCTAAATGGCTTTTTAAATGAGGAAGTTTATGTCAATCAACCTCCTGGTTTTGTTGATCAAAAGAAACCAAACCATGTTTTTAAACTCACCAAAGCTCTATATGGGCTTAAGCAAGCTCCTAGAGCTTGGTATGAAAGGTTAAGTAACTTTTGATCAAAAACAAATTTACAAGAGGAAAAATTGATACTACACTATTTAAGAAAACTCTTGATAAAGATTTGTTGATTGTTCAAATTTATGTTGATGATATCATTTTTGGATCAACAAATGAAAAATTATGCAAAGATTTTGGGAAACTTATGAAAAGTGAATTTGAAATGAGTATGATGGGAGAATTAAGTTTCTTTCTAGGGCTTCAAATTAAACAACTTGATGAAGGTATCTTTATTAGTCAAGAAAAATACATCAAAGATCTTCTCAAGAAATATAAGATGAATGAAGCTAAAGCCATGGCAACTCCTATGCATCATACTGTACAAATTGAGAAGGATGAAGAAGGAAAACCAATTTACGAAAAAGAATACGAGGGTATGATAGGTTCACTGTTATATTTAATCGCTAGTAGACTGACATTGTGTTTTCGGTTGGCCTATGTGCTAGATTTCAAGTTTCTCCAAAAGAATCTCATCTCACTTTGCGATCAAAAGAATATTCAGATACTTAGTGGGAACAACTAATCTTGGTCTATGGTATAAAAAGAATACTCATTTTGACCTAATTAGCTACTTGTGATCTTGACTATCTTTGGTGATAGAATTGACAGAAAAAGTACTAGTGGATCATGTCAAATTTTGGGGGAATCCTTAATCTCTTGGTCTTGTAGAAAACAGAATTCAATTGCATTATCAACTACTGAAGCAGAATATGTATCTGCTGCTGGTTGTTGTTCTCAAATTCTATGGATCAAGAATCAATTGGAGGACTACTCTATAAGGTACACATGCACTCCCATTTATTGTGACAATACTAGTGCTATCAATTTATCAAAAAATCCCATCCAACACTCTAGGTCTAAACACATTGATATTAAACATCATTTTATCAGAGATCATGTTCAAAAGAAGGATGTGGAACTTATTTTTATTGACACCAAGCATCAATTAGCTGATATATTTACCAAGCCTTTGTTAGAAGAAAGTTTTAATTTTATTAAAAAGGCTTTGCACATTTTAAAATGTCCTTAGGAGAAAAATATGACAAAAACCCCAACCTTCCAAGTCTTGAGAAGGTTAAGCTAGAGAGAATCAAATTGGAAGGTTGAATTTGAGAAGGATAAATTAAAGTCAATTGGGGACGGTTATTAAAGCAACTAAAAACTGACTTCTATGACAGTTATGTCCTGTCATAACTGCAACCATCAAGTCACAACGGCTAGTCTCTCTCTCTCTCTCTCTTTCACTTTCTTCCACGCACGCCCAAAACAAACTGAACTCATTCTCTCTCAAACCGATTTTCTTCTTCTCTTCCTTCCTCTTGCGAAGAAAATTTTTTTCCAAAAATGGTGAGAACAAAAATCCCATGTGTGAAGAAAGCCAAGACTCCCACAACCCATGACCTTCCACCGCATTATTGAATGCTTCTAAACCTACACCTACCAGTTGATCCTCCATCAGAACAAAACCTTCCAAATCATCACCCACTCCCTCACGAAGGTCTACAAGAATCGAACAAGTTCTCTCAAGGAAATACAGGTCTGGAACAAGAAGGAGTCAACCAATCACTCTTGATGATGATGATTCTACTGCATGCGAAATGATGGCGAGAATCAAAGCTGGGCTGAAAAGGAAAGCCTCTCTTCAACCCCAATCTTCTTTCAAAAGACCAAAATTTAAGATAAAGTTTGGAGGAAGTAAAGGAAAGGAAAAGGTGGATGAAGAACAGAAACTTGATCAAGCTTCTGAAATTGAAAAACAAGCCCTTCCTGTACAAGTGTTTGATAAGGAAAAATGGGGAAAGAGGAATGTTCTTATTGGTAGAATTTATACATTGGAGGAACTTAAAGCTTCTGGTTGGAATCTACAGGAACACATTGAGTATCAAGGTTGGCAAAACATTCTGTCCCAAGGAGAAACTATTTATCCCAACCTCATAAAAGAATTCTATGGATACATGAGTGTGAGTGAAACCAAATCCTCTTTTACTACTCAAGTAAAAGGAACCACCATTGTGGTAACACCAACCATAATAGCCAATGCCCTGAAAATTCCTGAGAATGAAGTGTGTTTGTATGGAAAAGATTGGTATGATCAAACTGAAGTTACACAGAGGAAGTTACGAGAAGCTTACGATGAAGAAACCTAGTGAAAAGCTCAAATCATCAAGACTAAAGGATGAAGCACGTATCATGCACAATATGGTAGTCCACTCTCACGATTCCTAGAGCGGGAAGTTTTGAGCAAGTAAAACCTATTGATCTACTCTTAGTCTATCACATGATCACTAGAAATAAGATTAACCTTCCATACATTATCTTTCATTATATGATAGACATGTGCAAAACCATTAGGCGATTTCATCCCTACCCTATGGTATGTTCTTGACCAAATTATTCAGATTTAAGAAAATCTCTCGTGGCTAGGGAAGAATCAATACATGAAAAAACAACCTTACGGTCCAAGAGTGCTAAGCAGGATGGGATTTGTAACCTTTTAGCAAGAAACTAGAAGTCTTTCCGAGAAACAAAACCATTTCAAGATAAACCAATCCTAGAACCAAGTCCTCTTTGAAAATGCACCTATGTCAACTCCTCGGGGAGTCACTAGAACCTAAGCTGTTATTGGAATTGAGCCCATAAATTTAGCCCCACCAAATCCCACAATTGAGAATTTAGTTGAGACAGAACCCTCTCAAGAATGGAGAGAAATTTTTGAAAATCCTTTAGACTTGAATGACACTCCAACCGAAAAAGAACAACTGAACAAATGGAAAAAGAAGCTTACGATGAGAACCTTAGCATGGACCTTGAAAAACCTAAGAATCAAGCAGAAACTTTTCCTTCTCGCTATAGAATCTCTACCTTACGATAGAGCCATCTATTACCCATTCTCGAGGAATCATTTATTTGCCATATACCACTTCTCATGAGGGTCTAGCTCTCGGGGGAGCTACAAGAAAATCAATCCCATGAGAATGAGGCAGAAAAATGAACAAACTCAACCACTATCTCCTATCACTCAAGCCGTTCATGAGGTAATTAGGGATATTGAGGACCAAGTTACACACGAAAACCCTCGAGAATCAAGCCACTAGCCCTGAAATAATGGCTTCTATTGCTCTCTTGAATTACTCCACACTCTGATCCTCAATTGGTCCAAATACACAATCCACTCCTGCTCCTCTTCATCATGACATTCAGGGATCTCTCGAACAAGTAGCAAATTTATTTTCCCAATGGCGTGAAAATCCTAGAACTTCACTGCAATACTCTTGCTTCAGAAAATATTCATGATTCATGTTCTCTCCTATGTATGACTCCTCTGCACCAAAGGTATCACGAAGGTTCGGGACCTTCTAAACTACCTTACGATGCGCCAAAACAATTTGGATCTCTAGGATCCTTTTGTCAAACTATGAATGCACCTCTATCATCATCGGACAAGGCACTGGTAGCAAGCAAACCTTGAGAGAACAAGGAAGATTCATTCACCTATGCAGACAAGAAGGAATCTGGAGGCAATGAAGAAGATGAGAGCACACCATGAGAAACAAATGAAGAAGATGAGGGTGCAGAACAACAAGCTTCGATGAGCATTGGAATACTTCAATAGAAAAGCAATTTGGAAGCTCACAGAAACTATGCCTATCAACAATGGGTAATGGAAAACATAGTGCCTACTATGGTTCCTAATGTTGCAGTTCCTGACTTCCCTCCTCCTCAACCCTTCCAGGACATTCCTCAGCCTGCTTCATCATCAAATTCTTCAGATGATTCCTCTCCAACCAAGTAGCAAGCTAATTTCCCTTTCTTCCCTCCTTTTTGCTGTTGACAAAGGGGGAGAATGGAGATTATTAGCTACTTAGTTTTTAAGTGATATAGTTTGGGGTTTCTGTTGACTGTTTAATTATCTTTTGGACATATTTAATTTGTGTATGGTATGGTTTGTAATTGATAATTATCAGAACTATGTATGTTTATTGTCTGCTGCATTCATCATATGATAATTATCCTTTTGCTATGTATGTGCTAAAATTATTTCCACTAATCAGTGAATGTCTATGCTTGAGCAAACAGAAAACTTAAAACATACTCTCAAGTTTGTCATCACCAAAAAGGGGGAGATTGTAGAAATAAAAATCTCTTTCCATGTTTTGATGATACAAACTTAAGTAATGAGTTAAGCTTTCTAATCTTATTGAGATTTAACAAGTTTTCAATCAAGTGTGTTAAAGAACAGGGAATAAGTTTCATAGCAAAATTCTTGGCCTTACAAAAGAAACCAAGTGATTTTTAAAGATAAAATGTGCCAAAAGAAGGTTACCTACAAAAGGGTACCTTACAGAAGGTTGAATACAGAAGGTTAAAACCATCAGAAGGTTGACTGCAGAAGCTTAAAAGTTAAAGTAACTTCCTTCAGAAGGTTGACTGAAAGTCAAACAGAAGGTTGACTAAAAGTCAACACAAGGTTGACCAATAGTCAACAGAAAGTTTGATTGAAGTCAATAGAAGGTTGATTTACTTCTTAAAGAAGTTTAGAAGGTTAAAAGTGGATTGAAGATTTCAAGCTTCTGTTTCTGGAAAACAGATTCATTCTCGAAATCCTAATCTGAAATGGATCAAATGAAGTTCAAGGAATTTAAGTTTCAGAAATATTATCTTAAATGATAAAGAACTCCTTGATTTTTGTTTGTAAATTAAAAGCATGTTTGTTCATGTTAAAGGAGCTTCAGAAGCTTCAAAATTAAAGTATGTAAAACTGTATAAAGTACATGAACAGGAACAGAAGTGATAGAAAGGAAGAAAAGCAAGTAGAATGCTGACATGAAGTGACCTTATGGAAAGATAAAGCACCAAGGTTGCTTTAGAAGGTTGAAAAGGCTACAACTAAAGCATACATAACATCATTGCCTACCTACAAGTCTACAAACAAATCCAACAGCTCTTTCTCCATTCCAACAGCTATATTTTCAGATTGGGAGTCTATATAAATCTTTGCTCAATTCAAATACAAATTATGAGTTGATATTGGAACCTTCAAGTCAAGCTTCTAAACGAAATCCAACCTTCTCATCCACACTTCAAGCTACTACAAAATTCAGAATTGGGAATACTTTCTTGAGTGTGTGCAAGCTTGTTACATTCTTAGAAATACATTGTATTCATATATAAACAAGCTCCTAAATCATCCCATAACCCAAACCCCTTATTGTAAGGAATATTGTGCTTGTTTCTCAAATGGACTACCTAGATTAAAGGTGAGTGGTGTTGGTGATTCTAAGTTGTAATTCTCACAACAAACTACCTAGTGAAAGGTGAGTGTTGTTGGTGAGTCTAAGTTGTAGGTATCTCAACAAACTACCTAGTAAGAGGTGAGTGTTGTTGGTGATTCGGTTTGAAGGTTTCACAACAAACTACCTAGTGAGAGGTGAGGGTTGTTGGTGATTCGATTCAAAAGTTTCTCAACAAGCTACCTAGTGAAAAGTGAGGGTTGTTGGTGATTCTACTGTGGAAGTTAGCACTTGTCTTTTGTGTGTGATCAAAGAGAGTGAAGGTGAAAGTCTTTAGCAAGTGAAGCTAAAGCAAGTGTAAAATCTATTTGGAAAATAGTGGAAACTCTCACGGGACGTGGGGAGAGGAGTAGCCACGGTTTGGTGAACCTCTATAACTCTCTTGTGTTATTTTACGCTTTACTTACCATTTGCTTTAAGCTGTCTAACAATCACCAAAGTTTTCAAAATACTTTAGAAGGTTAAATACACCAACCTTACAAGTCAAAATCTTAATTTTAAATAAGCTAAACTTTGATTACCTTTTGGAAACTACACTCTTTGCTAAAAGAAGCAGACATCTAAAATCATCAAAGTTAATTATCTTTTACTACTATCACATTTGCTTATTGTTTGTGCAACTAACATTCAACCTTACGATATCCAAGTTATCTTGAGAAACCATCTGAGAAGGTTTGCGGAATTAAAAACGAAAAAGATAGCACAATTCAATCCCCCCTTTCTTGTGCAAACTAGTCACTTCAATCTTAAGCGGGACTTCAGAATATTTGAGTAACTTGGTTTTCGGTTTTGAAGCGGTTGGTCGAGTTAGGAGCGAGTTCGTGAAGTTCGGTCGTGAGTTTGGAACGTCTCGGTAGCTCGTAAGGTTAGGGGCTCTCACTGTATCTATATAATAACTTGTATGATATGTATTATGTGTGGAATAGCCCTAGTAAGGTTCGATTGTGTGAATTTTGTGTTAATCTTATGTTTGTTGTTGTTTTGATGTTTGATTGGGTGATGCCATGATACATGATCTTTGGAAATAAATGTATTATTAATATTATTATGCTATAAGTTTGATTGAATGCTTCAATGTGAAGGAATGTGAGAATGTGTGGATTTAATGAGGATGATTAATTACTTAGATGAGTGTTATTACATTGAAATTGAATTGTGGAATAAAAATGTGTCTAAGTGATGGTTTAGTCCCTAAGAATTAATTTAATCCTTGGTGTGTGAGAATAGTCCCTAAGAATTAAATTAATCCTTGGCGTGACAAAATAATCCCTTAGTGTCTAATTAATCCTAATAGGTTAACATAAGTCCCTAAATACTAAATTAATCATAATGTGTTAAATAACCCTTGGGTACTAAATTAAACTGTTGTGGGTCAAAATGGTCCTTAGGTGGGTTTTAGTCCATGAGTGAGATTTAAATTAATCAATAGATTGTGTGGTGAAGTGACAACAAAGTGTGAGTAAATGTCGAGGTGTTGAATTAATAAATGATGTGGGCTTCGGCCAAAGCGAAGAGTTAAACAGCGAAGAGGGCCTCGGCCAAAAGTGACGAGTTGTGTTGTGGTGATGTTTTGAGTGTTGTGACAATGAATGTAGTGGTAATTGATTGTGTATGTTGCATTGTCATAGTGTCGCATAAAGCATATGCATAAGCGAAGAGGGCTTCGGCCAAAAAGCGAAGAGGGCTTTGGCCAAAGCGAAGAGTTAAAAAGCGAAGAGTAATGGATCCACATGCATATTGCATACATGCATAAACTCATACATTCATGGAATGCCTGTTGATACTTAATTAATTTGTGATGGTTGTTCTAGTAATATACTTGAAATGGTAAATGTCTTGATTGTGAAGGGTTATTACTGCTGGATGTTTTTCTGCTTATAATGCTTATCTTACTTGTTATTATTTATGTAAAGAGACTATATTTGGATTACTGTAAACATTAAACAGGTTTTGAGGGTTTAACTACGTGGCTATGTTATGCATTTCACGCACTAGATGCGTTTGAATTTTTTAATTATGTTCTAACGATGTTTTGATGAAATGTATCACCCTCTTTGAGGTGCGTGGACAAATTTTGAAAAACTACGATTTTTATTAGTTTAATTAATATTAATAGAGGGGGGTGTTACAGGCAACAGAAGGCTCAATACTAAGAAGAAAGCTCTACTACCTACTTGGGATGACTCTGAATGATCAAATTCAGAAAAGGAAAAAGAGACAACCTATCTGTGTCTCATGGAAGACATAGAAGAACCTTCTCAAACTCATCAAAGCATTGATCCAGAATCTGATAGAGAATCAACCAACTCATGCATGATGGAAGATTTTGATCTAGAAGAGGAATGCCTCTTAGAATCCAAGAAAAGGTTGTGGTTCTTAGGCAATGGATGTTCGAGGAACATGACAAGAGAAAAGGATAAATTTCTCTCTTTGGAGAGAATAGATGGAGGCAATGTTGTATTTGGCAATGATGACAAAGCTTGCATCAAAGGTATAGGTACTATAGGTAAATCCTTTTCTTCTAAAATAAAGAATGTTCAGTATGTCGAAGGTTTGAAGCATAATTTGTTAAGCATTATTCAATTATGCGATAGTGGTCATAAAGTGTCTTTTAAATCTGATAAATGTTTTATTAAAGAAATCTCTTCTGGAAAAGTTTAATTTACTGCATCTAGGAATAAAAATTTATATAGCCTATGTCTTGATGAATAATCTCAAGAATTGTCTTATGTCCTCTGAAAATGACAAATGGATTTGGCATAGAAGCGCTGGTCACACAAGCATGCAAACTATCTCATTGCTTTCCAAAAAGGAACTAGTTAGAGGGATGCCTAAAATTAATTTTGAAAAAGATAAAGTGTGTGAAGAATGTGTTCATGGAAAACATGCTAAATCAAGTTTTAAATCTAAAAATATATGATCACATCTCAAAAACCCCTTGAGCTACTTCACATAGACTTATTTGGCCCTACTAAAACTACTAGCCTTAGTGGAAAAAGATATGGTTTTGTGATTGTTGATGACTTCTCTAGATTTACTTGGGTGTTGTTTCTGAAAAATAAATATGAAGCTTTTGAATCCATTAGAGTCTTTCTCAAAAGAGTTCAAAATGAAAAAGGAACAAGCTGTAGTTTGTGTAAGGAGTGATCATGGGGAGAATTTGAAAACATATATTTTCAAAACTTTTTGATGAAATTGGAATTTCTCACAACTTCTCATGCCCTAGAGCACACCGCAACAAAATGGTGTTGTAGAGAGGAAGAATAAAACCTTGCAAGAAATGACAATGACTATTTTAAATGATGCAAATATTGAAAAGTATTTCTAGGCTAAAGCTGTAAACACAATATGTTACATTTCAAATAGAGTTTCCATTAGAAAAACTGTTGAGAAAAGGAATTTTTCCTGGTTATTCAACAACATCTAAGGCGTTTATAATCTTAGGACTCAAATTGTAGAAGAAAGCATGCAAGTCTTATTTAGTGAAACTAACAGTGCAAATGAAGTGATTGATGTCACTTATTTGACCATCTTTGTTTGCATTTATATAAATGCAAACAAAGATGGTCAAATGAAATGAGCCCGACTTGAGAAGGATGAAAGAAGCACGCTAAACCTTCTCAACAATCAAATGAAGCAACTCAAGCATCTAACCAACCTTCTCAATTACCAAGGAGTTGGTAGAACTTTAGATCCTGCTAGAACCATTTCTAACATTGAGAACTTTAGATCCTGCTAGAACCAGAACATCATTCAGAGACAATGCTGCTGGAATGACACACATTTCTAACATTGAGACAAAAACCATCAATGAGGCCATACAAGATGAGTGATGGATTGAAACTATGACTGAGGAACTTACTCAATTTGAAAAGAATGAAGTGTGGAATCTTGTTTCACCTCCCAAGCATCAATTAGTCATCGGAACCTAATGGGTGTTCAGAAACAAATTAGATGAAAATGTTAAGGTAGTGAGGAACAAGGTAAGACTTGTTGCTCAAGGTTACAACCAACAAGAAGGTATTGACTATGATGAAACCTTTGCTCTAGTAGCAAGGTTGGAAGCAATTAAAATTTTACTTGCATTTCTTTGCTCACAAAATTTTAAATTATTTCAAATGGATGTGAAAAGTGCTTTTCTAAATGGCTTCGTAAATGAGGAATTATATGTCAATCAACCTCCTGGTTTTCTTAATCAAAATAAACCCAACCATGTTTTCAAACTTACTAAAGCTCTTTATGGGCTCAAGCAAGCTCCTATAGCTTGGTATGAAATGTTGAGTAACTTCTTGATCAAAAACAACTTTTCAATAGGAAAAATTGACACCACTTTATTCTAAAAATTTCTTGAAAAGGATATGTTGATTGTGCAAATATATGTGGATGATATCATTTTTGAGTCAACAAATAAAAAGTTATGCAAAGATTTTGGAAATCTCATGAAAAGTGAGTTTGAAATGAGTATGATGGGTGAGTTAAGATTCTTTCATGGTTTACAAATAAAGCAGCTTGATGAAGCAATTTTTATTTCTCAAGAAAAATATGTCAAAGACCTTCTCAATAAATACAAAATGGATGAGGCTAAAGCCATGACAACCCCTATGCATCCTCATGCAAATTGAGAAGGATGAAGAGGGAAAATCAATATTTGAGGAGATAGAATATAGAGGTATGATAGGATCACTATTTTACCTAACTGCTAGTAGACCAGATAATGTATTTTCAGTTGGCCTATGTGCTAGATTTCAAGTTTCTCCAAAAGAATCACATCTTACTGCTGTGAAGAGAATTTTCAGATACTTGTGTGGAACTACAAGCATTGGCTTGTGGTACAAGAAAAATACTTAGTTTGATTTAATTGCATACTGTGATGATGACTATGCTGGAGATAAAATTGAAAGAAAAAGTACTAGTGGTACATGTCAAATATTGGGAGAATCTTTAATCTTTTGGTCCTGTAGAAAGCAAAATACAAGTTGCCTTTCGACAACTGAAGTAGAATATGTGTCTGATGCTGGATGTTGCTCTCAAGTTCCATGAATCCCCATTGAAGCAGATTACGAGTGTGAGATTTAATTGGAACCTACTCTAAGCTCAAGCTTCTCAAAGTAATCCAACCTTCTCATCCCACACTCAAAGCTTCTCAAGTTCATATTCTAGGAACTATTAGCTGAGTGTGTGAAAGCTTAATTCACTATATTGTAAACACTTATTGTAGTCTATCATCAAGCTCTTCATCATCCCAAAAACCCCAAAACCATTGTTGTAAATTGTGTGTTGTGAATATTCCATCAAACTACCTTGACTGTAAGGTGAGTGTTGGTGTGAACTGTTAAGAAAGGCCTTTAGGCAACTAGGAGAGAGTTTCTTAGTAGGTAAATACAGCTTGGTGGAGCTGTGCAAGAGTGCACTTGTCTTTTGTGTTGTGATCAAAAGAAAGTAGTGAGATTGTAAGTCTTTTGTGGTTGAGAAAAAGCAATTGTAATAACTATTTGGAGAATAGTGGAAATACTCACTTGGAAGTGGGGAGAGGATGTAGCCAAATTGGGTGAACCTCTATAAATCCTGTGTTCTTTAAACTGCTTTCCATTACTATTCTTTAAGTTTCTTTGCACTTAAGTTTGTTTTCAAACCAAGAGAAGGTTCATTTCGTCAACCTTCTCAAGACAGTTTTTGAACTAATACTTAATCTTACAACCTACTCATCTCTATTTGAAAACTACTTATCTTGCATATTATATATTTATCTTACAAGTATTATTAGTCTTCATCTTTTAAGGGTTTATACGTGCTTGTTGTTTTTACAACTAACCTTAACCTTCTGTTCGGTCCTGGAATTCGGTGGTTACCTCGTCCGAGGAGCAAGAGGGAATCCACTTCTTGAACCTTGAAGATTGTGGTCGGCGTTTAAGATCGTACTCGGATGCTCCGAGTTAGAGTCCTTCCCACGTCGAGTGGGGGTACCTGCAGACACTCTGATGCCTAAGTCAGTAAACGAATAGGCGAAATGTGCAAGAATAAGAGTGTACCTGGAATTGGAGGCCTGCGTACCTCTATTTATAGACGAACCGGCTTGGTTTTGTCTGTCGGATCTGGCCGGTTGATCCTGGTCGTCGGTCGTCAATGTCCGAGCGAAGTGTGTAGTACTTGGTACCGAGGCGTTCTTGGGTCGTTGGTGTTGGGAAAACGTGTGCAAGTATACACAGTCCTAAACAAGTAGTATAAAAGATCGAACCCACAGGGATTGAGAACTCTTCTTGAAAATTAATACAAAGTAATATAGTGCAAGGTAACCAAATAACAATTTATAGTGGAGTTTATGTGATCACAATCAAGTTAGTATAAAGCAAAGTGTAAGGAGTTGTAATGAAAATGAGAAAAGCTAGTTGGAATGTCTTCACCAAATATTTTACCTTCAAGTGTTTAATGCAGTATGTGATGCAGTTGCACTGAATGTTGTTGCATTAGCTATGTGCCTTTCAGTCACTTTCTTCAGAGTTTCATTACAAGCTTCCTATGTCTAGGCATGCTAAATAAGTTCACTCTTGTCTTTTAAAGTACCCATGATATCACCCTATGGACTATACTATCCTATGTCTAGGACTTAGCATGGTTTTCACAAAATTTCATTTATGTAAAACACTCACCCATATTAGTTCTTGAGTTCTTAATTGTAAATCATATGCCTTTTACAAATCTACTTATTCTAAGAGATCAACCTCAAAACAAGTGTTGAAAGTATTATCAAGCAAGAACTGAAGTGCACACATTACATACATGCATCATACTTACTTAAAAGCTCATTAAATGATTAGAACATTCCAACTAAGAGAGATTTAGCTCAACATAGATATTGCAAGGCAAATATAAATTGAATAGAACATGTTTATATAATTGAAATCACCAAAGAGAGACAACAAGATAGAGATTACACAGGTTGTAGCTCTTTGCATGAATTCTCCTAGCAATGCAGTTGCATCACTCCTTAGCACTATATAAAAATTATGAAATCGAAGTAAGGAGGATTTGTCAATTCCTTCCTTTCCCTCTTACAAAATAGAAACTAACTTTGTATATTGAAATTTGAATCTAACTTATGGATTGTGATATATTTCCAAGTGAAGAAGTGAGGTCCTTTTATAGTCTTCAAGAGAGGTGCTTCCTTTCTTCATGTTGAAGCAATCTTAGAGGATGAACCATAGTTACTTTTCAGAAGTTGTCTCCCAAGTAGATATCTTCAATCAAGTGTATAGGGAGGTCCAATGAGATATGAACATGTGTCCTATGTTGATGACTCTTTAAAGCTATCTTCAAAGCTATGTGGGAATGGTAGGCGCGAAATATAGAGTGGTCTTGCTTTGGGGACCAAGCATGAGGTCGACAATACAATTGGATGTGCAAGTGGCTATTTGCTGCTCTCTCAAGTAATGCTGAGATGTGGTGCGGGATCAATGCATTAGCATTGATGCGGGAGCATTGATGCAGGAGCATCATGAAGCCCTGCTTGAACAAAAACATCAAAATACCACAATATATCCAAAATGGCCTATTAACAACTATAACCATGTCAATCAATCAAGTTATCATATATCACACAAAATACTATATAAACTCCTTATCTTTACTTGAAAGAGAGCAATTTACTAAGTTTAAACATATGGATAACTCTATATAAAATAGAGTTATCAGTCGTGCTTCTAGAGAGTCATTGGGTCAGGCCCAATGTTTAATGGGGTTTTTGGCCCAGGTCGGAACACCTTCTTACAATGGGCCAGGCCCAATGTTTAATGGGGTTTTTAATTTCAGGTTTCAGAAATTAAAAAGGGTACACAATTCAAGCCTCTCTTCTTCTGTAACTTAGTCAATTCATTAAGTTCATTTGATCCGGGCAGTGCAATTTGTGCAAATTATGGAGATGAACAATAATGTTGTGCAGGCCCGGTCATATAGGCGTCACGAGCACTGTGCAATTACCACAGGGCCTCATAAAAAATAATTTATAGGGCCCCATATTTTTATGATGTTTTTACCCCCACCACCAATCCGCATACCCACATATTACCATAAATTCGAATATATCCCTCTCTTTTTATATTTCACATTTTTCTTTTTCACTCACTCCCCTCAACTACCGAAGTCAATGCCAATAAATCCACTTGTCGGAAGTATCTTCCAAAAATGTACTTTCGTTTAGTACTTTTTTTTGTATTTCTCTGCTTTTGATGGAATTAAATTAAATCGTAGTCAACATTATTTTGTTGTCGAATTATCTAATTCAGTTGTTTATTATTTTCAAAACGGAATTATATGATAATTATGTTCGTCGGAATTAACCTAATTCTGCTTTGAAAAATAAAATCTGGTGGAATTAAGTGTAATTCCGTTTTTAAAGTATAATTAAGGCCCCACTTTAATTTCTTGCACAGGGCCTCCGTATCGTTTGGTCCGGCCCTGATGTTGTGCAAGCCCATAAATTCTCTCCTATAGCCACCAAAGGTGGGAGCACCAAAGAAAGTTGCTTAGCTACTAAGATCGATTACATTGAAAATTTGAGGAATTGTAATGGAAAAGTCACTTTGCACAGTGAGCATGATCCCTGCTTTAGTGTCGTACCCAACTTGTTATGACGCTAATTACATTGAAGCGATCATAGATTAGGGAGAGTGGGCAACTTCAAGTCATATGTCTTTATGGTGCACGTAAGTGTAATACCCAAAGTAATTTAATTACTTTGGATATTATCTTGTTGCCTTTTTATTTAATATTTATGTCTTGGGTACTTGATTGACTCTGGTATTTTAATTACACATTTTTGGGTGTAATTGAGTTATTAATAGGATTGTTTGTGAATCGTACAAAGGGGGAGTAGAAATAAAGCAGATATGGGATATGACCAGCCCAAAACCACATTATCCAACTCCTCATTTTGTGGTGGGAAGATTAATCCAATATAATTTGGTGGTTGCTCAAGAAGCCTTCCATTTTCTGAAAAAGGCCAATAAGGGTTCTAATCATGGGTATGCTCTAAAGCTGGATATGAACAAAGCTTATGATCGGGTCAACTGGGAATTCTGTCTAAAGTTCTTATTTCCTATGGTTTCTCCCAGTTATGGGTTTCTAGGGTCATGTCCTTAGTCTCTTGTCAGGTATAAGTATCAAGTCAATGGTTGTAGTAGCAAAGTTGTCATCCCTTGTTGTGGTTTGAGACAAGGGGATCCTATATCCCCTTATCTCTTCATTCTAGTCTTTTATGTGTTATCTAAAGCTGTTATCTAAAGCTAATTCGGATGGTCGTCTTCTATTGGCTTCACTATTTTTGCGAGATGATGCCACTTATCTTTGGTAAAGCTACTAAGAGGAACTTTACAAAACTGTTGCTATTTTGAATCTGTTTACAGGTGCTTCTGGTCAAAGAATTAGTTCTCAAAAGTTTGGAATTATTTTTGGCAAAGGAGTCCCTGCCTCTCAAAGAGATAGTTTATCAATTATCCTAAATATCCCTATTTGGGATGCTCCTGGTAAATATCTAGGAATTCCAGCTGAATGGGGTAACTCTAGTGGTCAAGCTCTACAATGGATTTAGGAAAGGGTGTGGAGCAAGTTAGAAGGTTGGAAGGAGAAGTTTTTATCTCAAGCAGGGAAGGAGATTCTAATTAAGTCTGTTATCCAAGCTATTCCATCATATGTAATGGCAATAGTGAGGTTACCAAAGAACTTCTATCAGTCCTTATGCTCTGCTGTTGCTAATTTTTGGTGGAGTTCAAAGATTAAGTCTAGGGGCATACATTGGAAGTCTTGGGATTATATGTGTAGCTCAAAGAATAATGGAGGTATGGGGTTCAAGGATTTTGCTACTCGAACTACGCTCTGCACTAGCTAAGCAAGCTGGAGGTGTATTCAAAGTCCTAATGTTTACTCCTAAAACTATGCTTAGAAGTATTTATTGTACTAAATTTGAGATGTGGGTGGTTAAACCAAGAAGGTGGTGCTTCACGGATGTGGAGAGTTTCTTGCATGGGAGAGATATTCTAAGGCAACAATGGAGATGGAATGTGGGTAATGGGGAGGAGGTCGGTGTTACGAGAGGATAGATGGTTGGCTAATGGAGATCTTGCTAAGTGCGAGAGAGGTTGGTGATGTTCTAAGAGTTTACGAACTAATTGATAAGGTTAATCTTACAGAGTAGTAGTGCATCACTGAGGAATAAGTTGATCCCTGCTAGTGCTATTGAGGCTCTTAAAACTCCTATTAGCATTACTGGCCAAACAGATAGTATCTTTGGCCTCATAGTAAGGATGGTGTCTATAGTGTGAAGTCAGGCTTTAGATGTATCTATGATGCAAGAAGAACTACTCAAACTAACCACTCTACCAGTATACTAACTCTGAAATCTCTTGGAAAACTATTTGGAAGACTAATGTTCGAGAGAGGATCAAGCACTTTGTATGGAAGCTTAAACATAATGCTATTGCTACTAAAAGAAATATGGTGACTAGGAGAATTTTGGGGAGTCCTATGTGTCCTATTTGTAATAGGGAGGAGGAAACAATAGAACATCTGCTATTCCTGTGTGACTGGACCTCTCCCATTTGGTTTGGGCTTCAATTATGTGAGGTCCCTATCCCCTTAATATTACTTCCTTTAATGTGTGGTTTGTGATTGGGTGGAGAAAGAATGGGAATCTAAAGACTTTAAGGAGTTTGCTCTTAGAACAATGTTTCTTGCTCTGTGGGTTTATTTGGAAAGGTCGAAACAAGAAAGTTTTGAAGATTCAAACCACATTGCCTAAAGAAACTCTTTTTCTGTATCAAGCGACTTGGTGGGGAGTTACAATGTAGTAGTCGGATGTTCGGGAGTTGTAATGCTATTCCTAATGAAACTAGGCTCTTATCTACTAGGTGGAGACTTCCTAAGGTTAACATGATCAAACTTAGCACTGATGCCCAATTTGAGGTGGGATCGGGGTTAGGTTTTTCAGAATTATAGCTAGAGACTACAAAGGTAGATTGGTTGCGTGGGTGTACCTCTCAAATTTATGCCTCCTCTGTTCTTGTTCTTTGAAGCCACACGGCGTTTAGAGAGAGGCTCACGGTTCTTGCTTCAAGCTTGAATCTTCACTCGATCGTGGTGGAATCGGACTGCATGAGTGGTTATTGATGCATGCGGAGAAACATAGTTAGAAGAAATTAATCGAGATCATCGAGGATATTCAAAAGCTAAAGTCTTCGTTTACTGGTGTGGATTCGATTGGGCTAATTGGAATAGTAACTCGATTGCGAATCGATAGCAAAGCCGTGCGGCTAATTCTCTCCCGTCAATTGGGTTTTCTCTCCTCTAAAGTGTCAAAGCTCTGTTGGCGATGAAGAAGCATGAAGATATGGTGTTGGTGAAGTGTGAAGCTTTGTTCTTTGATCCATCGTTATTTGCGCTCTCGTGTGGACATTTCTTAGTCTAGAGTAGTTGGAGTATTTAATTTGGTAGATTTGTGTTGGTTGTAGTAGTAATTGTTGATTTTGGTTCTTTGCCGAATTAGGGTTACAGTTCGAGGTAGAGGGCGATGACTCTCTTTATTTTTCTTTCCTCTTTCTCGCTAAGCGTGAGTGTAGTTGTTTATGTACTTTGGTTGGTTGTTTTTGTTGGGTCGGGTTTGTTGGCCCAAATTTTTAGATCACTTTGTTTTGTGTGTGGGTTGGTGTTGGGCCTCCGTTTATGCTTGTAGTTGTGTGGTAGGGCTTGGCCCTGTTCATTTTAAATGAAATCCATCTTGATTGACCAAAAAAGGGGGTTGTTTGCTCATTGCATCGCGTCTCTGGAGAATCAAGGGGATCTTCATGGTAATTGGCTCTCGAAAACCTCACAATCGTCTTCGTCGAGCCATTGTGTTTGACATCCGAATTTTAGAGTTCTTTGCTTTGATATTTACGCACAATAAAAACCACAAAACAGAAATTACTCCACATTTCCTTTTCTACTTCATTTTCGAATTTGCATGAGAAAGAGAGAGAGCTACAACCATAGTTTTGGGTACTTGGATGTGAGGATGAATACTTGATTTGAGGACAAGAGGAGGTATGTATTGAAGATAGAAACACTAAGGGTATGTTTGGGAGGGGTTTTAGGAGGGGAAAGGAGGAGGACTTATTTTTAAATTCCAAATTGAGTAAGCTATAAAATGTTAATAAACATAAATGAATTGTGACTAAAATTGTTATTGTTATCTATCATTTCATTTTTAATTTTTAAAATCTCAAATATATATTAAAATATAGCCTAATCTTTTCTAAGCCTTCCCCACCTCCCCTCCTAAACCCCCTCCCAAACATACCCTAAAGGAAAGGTTTTAAAGCTAGCATTGCTACATTGGAGACCTTAGGAGCTGACTACATTTGGGGTTTTAGAAGTCAATGTAGGATTGCTACATTGGAAACCATGCATATTCAGTTTTTGAACTCTAAAGAGTAATAGGAGTTGTACTAGAACCAACATTGTACTTCTTTGGGGTTTTGGAGCTTGCATTGGCAACTTAAGGGCTTGGGGTTGGTGATTGGAGTGTCTAGGAGCTTGAAGTTGCATTTTGTTGAACCATTGTCTTGCTTGATAAAGTTTCAGATTTCATATGTGAGTTCCTCTTACTCACTTCCTAATACTCTTAAATTTCTATTTTCATGAGTGCTTAACAAATAAGTGGTATGAAACATGAGTTTGTATGTGTTGGATGCTTGAGGTGTTTAGATTGCTAATTGTATGATGGTATGTTGATTGATCTTGCTCATTAATGCTAATTTTTTGTGTATTTGTGTGTTATATTTGGTTGGATTGAGTTTTAGAGTGAAGTGAAAAGGTTTGGGAATGACTAAAACGGGTTTTAAAATTATTTTTATGCAGAGTAAATGCCATATATAATCAATAATTTGCTTGTGATAATCAATAAGCCACATAATCGATTATGTGCTAGTGATAGTCGATTATGAAGCTACATAATTGATTATCAGTGGTAGCTTAGAATTGTTTTCGAAACAGGGCACCTTTTAATTGATTACAACTTTGCCTAACTCATTATGATAATCGATTAAAGTTGTAGCGACCGAAAAATCCGGCAAATGATTCTTGAAGTTCGAAGGAAGCCGCCACCAAATTTTAGTTTAAGGAAAATTCGGAAAATCCCTTTTGGTTTAGGATAAGGCAAGTTTAAAGGTTCGGGAGTCTTATGCATGGGAAGGTATTAGTACCCACGACATCCTTTGTCTAATTAATTATGGTTTATTAATATTTTACCCTTTTATTTATAGAAAGCGACTTAATTAAATTTTTAATTTTTAGTGTTTGACAAGAGTAGACTCTTGCTCCTCACGTACCTCGGATGCAATGGAGGAATTAAAGCTACGTAGTTCTTCTGAAAAAGGTTTGTTGGTTGGTGTTTTTAGTGTAGGGTCCTAGGGCGATGACTAACCGATTGTACAAGAAACTTAGTCCCTACTTTTGAAAGTATTTTGAGGTTTTTGAAAGAAGTTTGTTTGATGTGAGGTGAGTTGGTTCTAGAATAGGTATTCTAGAACTCACAGATGTCTGACTCATTAGTTCTAAATGTTGACTAACTTGGATTGTACAACCGACTTAGTCCCTATTTTTGGGAAAAATGGTTTAGTTATATTTTATGAGTTTTTAGGATTCTTGAGTATGCTGACTCATTGGTCTAGAATAATGACTAACAGGTTGTACAACCGACTTAGTCTTTATTTGATTTTGGATAGGAAAATATTTAATTATTTTGGTTATTATTTTTAGAAGTGTAGGAAAGATAAATAATTAGAGGAACTAGAAAAAATAGTTTTTATTAATGCGATTGTGGTGAGCTCTTCCCTCTGCTCCTACATACCCTTTGGTAGGAGATAAAATCACATGTAGTTCTTAATATAAAATATTTGTGTGTTAGGTATTTTTTAATTAATTATTATTTAAGAAAAGGTTTGTTTTGAGTATAATAACAATAATAGTGAATAAAAAGCAATAAAACGAGAAAAGACTAGGAAGGAGAAGATGGGATGGAGCGCTAGTCTACCTAAAGTCAGATGCTACTTTATATATTTATATTAAAAACAAGGATTAGTTTTAAAATAAAGAAAGAATCAAAAATAATAAATAATAGAAACTGTGAAGAGATATGGTCTAACGGTTTGAATTGAGGGTCACAGGGATAGAACTATTTTTTAATATTATTATTACAATGAGAAAATTCTTATCATATCAGGTACACACTGTAAGTGGGGTGATTCTAGGGTGAAAGAAGCAAATTAAATCTTTTCGCGGTGAACCATACTAAAATTGACCGTTGGATATAGTTTAAAAATTCATCAATGGTTGAGATTTATATTGGTTGATTCAATCTTAACCATTCATAGCATTTTAAACAATATCCAACGATCAATTTTAGTGGTTCACCGGTGAAAGATTTAATTTGCTCTTTCACCCTAGAATCACCTGTAAAGTGCCAGAGAGAAAAAAGGAAATTTTGCGAGAGAGAGAGAGATAATTACTTCGCGAGAAAAGGAGGAGGACTTCGCGGCGTTGGTGCGCCGACCAAAGGTGCGATTTCCAAAGGGCGACCGAAAGGGTGGTATTTGGATGCATCGTCACTTGGTGGTGACGGTTCATGGCGATCCGTGGTTCAAGTTCATGGGGTAGTTCACCCAGAGGAGGCTGTCGGAGAAGGCGGCCAGGAGGTCGTCGGCGAGTTCGAAGCGAACACGGCGATGGCGACTCCGATGACAACTATTACACGTCACGGAGGCGGAGGTGGGTTCTGTCGTTATCACTTCACATTCGTTTCTGTTTTGTTATTAAATATTAGCTTTATTCTTCATTTGATTCCCTCTATTTGTGTTTTTTTCTAAAACCTCATTTTGTTCACTAATCTATTCATTATTTTGGTTTTTAAATCGCCAAGTTGATGTTTTCAATCTAGGCTCTGTTTATGATTCTCTCTACCTCTCTATATATTATTTACATGATTATTATCAATGAGAACCAACGGATAGATCAACCTTTATATCTTCACACTTTAGTAGTTTAGGTATAGTAGGCTAATAACTAAAGCACGTAGTAAAAATGTTGACTAACACAGTTTTCTCGATAGTCTCTCTTTTAACTCTTGTTCTTTGGAAAATTGATCTCTCTTTTACAGTTACATTTGCTTCTTGCGCTTTCAACCTTGTTGATTCGAGAATAACCACTTATGCCTTTGTATGCTTCTCAAAGCGAACTCGGTATTTCGATGATTAGGGTTTTTGGTGTAAAGCCCTAATCCTTATTTTTAGTGAATTTTGCGGTTGTGTGTTATGCATTTTTGGTGAGAGTTGATCACATATTTATACTAGAAAATTAGGTCTTGACCATTAATGGATTGATTTACCCTGATTTGATTTGTTTTGAGATACTTGGATAGGAAGATTAGGGTTTTAAGAGAGCTTGAAGATCCAAGCCCAAGCTATTAATTGGGCTAAAGCTTTTTGTATTTTTAAATTTATTTTTGATTTCATTTTTAGTATATTTTGTATTATTATTTTTGCATTTTGGACCCTTTTTTTGCATTTTGGACCCTTTTTGGACTTTTGGACTAAATATTGTCTAAATAAACAAATCAATTAAAAAAGATCCGGGCCAAATACAAAAAGCAAATCGGACCCGACTAAACAAACACGCTAGAAACGAGGCCCAAATGGAAAAAATAAACCCGTTAAGCGAAAGATACTAAAAATTAAATTGGAATCACATTCTTAGGCCTAAACCATAATGACAAGCCCAATTGCGAGACAAGCGACTCATGTAAGCCCAATTAGATTCAACTAGGCCCAAATCTGAGATTAAACTAAAGAATGCTTGAAAAGATCGATCATTCGCACGTATGCCTAGCTTAAATAGCGGTATTCGAGTTTAATTGAATAGATAATTGAAATTGGCTTGAATTAGAAAGCAGACACGCTATTCTAAAAACTTATAATTGTGTGACTTGAAATCTGAATTACATAAAACAAGCGACTAAAGAAGGCAGACAAAATTGGGATATAACAAAAAGTGAAAGCGGTTTTCTTAAAATTTAGTATTTTAACTATTATGAGGAGTACCAAACCTTCCTAATTCATTCCTTTACCTTTCCTAGTGATGAGTAAACATGAATACCATGATTTGGATTATGATTGGTGAATGAATTGGTTGCTCTTGTAATTCAAATGCAAGATTCATGTGTTATGAATATGAGTGTAATATCTTTGTTGTAAAATAAGAATTGTGTTAGTGGTTTTGCGTTGGTATCACTAAGCATACTTGGTGGAGGAAGTCATGTGCCGGAAGCCAGAGGCCCCATTATCCTCATTGGTATGTTGGATTAGGGTTTTCGTGATCTCGTGAGATTTCGTTTCATGGATTGTGCTAAGCCAAAGAAAATGATAAAACATCAAATGAGCATACTTAGTGGAGGGGGTTATGATCCCCAGCTAGGGCTCCGCATTATTCAGCATGATGATTTGCGGATTGGAGTTCTCGTCTTGATTGAGTGATTTGGTCTCTCAATATGTGTTTAAGCAGAGTCAAAGATTTTGAATCAAGCGGACTTAGGGTTTAAGGTTGATGATATTATGACGAATATATATATGTGTGTGTGTGTGTGTGTGTGTGTGTGTGTGTGTGTGTGTGTGTGTGTGTGTGTGTGTGTGTGTGTGTGTGTGTGTGTGTGTGTGTGTGTGTGTGTGTGTGTGTGTGTGTGTGTGTGTGTGTGTGTGTGTGTGTGTGTGTGTGTGTGTGTGTGTGTGTGTGTGTGTGTGTGTGTGTGTGTGTGTGTGTGTGTGTGTGTGTGTGTGTGTGTGTGTGTGTGTGTGTGTGTGTGTGTGTGTGTGTGTGTATAATGATTTGTTTTTTATTGGCAAACCCTTATGTATTTATTTGATTGAGAACTCAAATATGTATAAGACACTTATGTATTTTCAAGTATTTTTAGATTCTGTTTACAAACCTTCATTATCAATTTATGTATAGGTTTATAAGATGTATTTTGTTATACTAGCATAAATGAAGTGTTTTCCAAGGATAATGAATATTCAAGTGTTAAGTATTTTAAGTTCATAAGCAAACCTTGTCCTATCTAAAGGAACCAAAGTTAATGGTACCGAAGCTTCTAAACTTCTAGTATGGTATTTGAAACTTCATAGTTATTAAGTATAATAGTACTTTGCTATAAATGAAATAATATGGTATTTTGAGAAAGCTCAAGAAGTTTGTATATTTTAATGTGTTTGATTTTGAACGAAATTCAATTATGTTGAACGAGCCCTAGTACTATGAAATTTGACACAATAAACCACTTTTATTAAGAGAGAGAGAGGCGGGGGCAACAAGAGTTTAGGACAAGGGAACTTAAAACTTAATATAATTTGCGCCACTAACATCAATTATTTCTTGTTTTCTTTTTTCCAAGTTGCTTTTTCATTCCCACCACGGGTTTTTGTGCAAGGAGGATCATACACTCTGATATCTCGAGATCATGAAGACGTGATTCTACCTTACCCTTTAGCTCTAAATATGAATCTTTTGATTCTTTAAGCTTAGAGAGTTGGAGTCGTATCGTGTTGTTTTAGGACTTCATCATGCTCCTCACCCTTCTTTTCACTCTCACGGACTTGGATCATCATACTAGCAAGTTGAAGATTCAGATTGTCCATGCTTGAAACTTCATAAAAGGAGTTTCCTTGAGTATCATTTGGCTTAGGCTCTTGTTGAAAAAACTTGGTGGCAACAACATCAACACACAGGTGCCCAAAAGAGTAAGGCTTGTTCCCGGGAGATAACAACAATAGCAATTTCTATGCCGCACAAGATTGACAACTCATTTGCTTTCTTGAATAAGCCAGCTTTGATTCGGCCTTGGAAAATGTCACTTGCCTTATGTTTGAATCTTTCACGAACTCTATCTCAATTTTGCGACGACCCATGATTCATTCACCTGCTTCACACTACAAAAACAAATAAAAACACAAGAGATTATAAATTAGGGATTGTTGTAATGTGTGGCTATATGGCCACTCCTACACCACTTATTTATATTTGAATTCTAGAAAGATGTTTTCTAATGTTGAACTTAAAATCTCATTTTTTCAGATTAATGTTACAAATAAAGGAATCTTTTTGTATTTTTCTAATATTATAAATTGGTCCTAAATTTGTTTTATAATTGTATTTTTATTATTATTATTTGTATACAAATATACTAACCTTGTGTGTATATTATATTTATTGTAAAAAAGGAATCTAAATATTGTCTTTATTATATGTTATTAATTATAATATTGTCTTTATTATATGTAATTAATTATATTATTATTGCAAATATAGAAGGTATTTATATTATTCAAATGCTCAATATTAGAGCCAAATTATTTTATATGTACTTTTCAAAGTCACTCAAATAATATTTCTTTATACTTTTATTAGGAAGACTATATTTAATTTCAACAATATATAGCTTTTATAAGAGCCATTTTTTTGGTAAAAAAAAAAATAAAACCATTTTTGCGAGACAATGATTGTAAAACGAAGTTTAACTTTGACCATCAACATGACTTGTCGAGAAAATTAAAGTAATATCTCCCGTGTCATATAGCATTTATGCTTTTCAAATACATATATGTGCGATAATCACATGTCCATTGACGATATATATGCACTAAAATTTTATTGTTTTTATTTTTCACTCTCTACGTTGAATTGTGTTTTAAGCCAACATATTCTATGTGCTTCCTAAAACCTAATCAAAATCTAAAGTATTTATTAGATTAAGTTAATTTCCATTCAATCAAGTTGACTAGAATGATTATCTTTATTTTTAAATTTGTATATGGACCCAATTTTACTTCACAAATAAAAATATATTATTTTTTTGGTATAAGCAGGAGTATCCTCTGTATGCATATGCAGTAATCACTCCGAGGGTAGGACCATGCAATGGGCGCAAAGCTCACTCAATAGATTTAACTGCATGCATGCCCAGGTGGTCGATTCAGGACGTTGGTTAGGTGAAAGAGATCATTCTGCAATTTAAATCAAAAGTCTTTCTTGGGTAATAAAAATATATTATTAAGATAAGTTTTAAATAAAGATTTTATATTAAATTTTTCATTTTAGTGATTATTTTTTTATATGTTATTAATTATATTCTTGTGGCAAAATAATCTAATAAATACTTATTTTGGGCTACTTTTAGAGTAACTCAAATACTATTTTGTAAATATAATTATTATACTTAATTTCAAAAAAATGAATATTTTTACAAGTGCTATGTTTTCAAAACAATGGTTCTTGAAGGCAAAATAAAGTTTATTCGACTGCATAACAATTAGAGTGGCAAAATGGGTTGGGCCATTGGCCAGTAGAACTAGACGAAATCTGGGAGGTTTGGACCAAAAGAAAATGAGCCGTTTTTATACACGGGCTTTTACCCTGGTCCACAAAGCTTGAGCCGTCTTAAGGCGCACTTAGCAGAAGCCAAGGCCATCGTAGCCATGAGAGCAGTAAATAAAACATATAGGTGCATATTATTTACGCCCAACACTTAATTAATAACCAAATTTGAATTATAAGACCCAATTACTCCCAAGTCTTTGCACGTTTCTAACTTCGTTCTCAACGCCTTCAATTTCTTTTTCATCTTCTTAATATTCTAGTAAATAGGTAACCATATTTCCCAAGCAAAAAGTAAATAAATAACTCAATTTCCCAAGTCTTCTCACGTTCAAAATTCTCATTCTCTCGATTATGCGAGTATTATAAATTGAGCAGAGAAAATAGATAGATTTCACACTGAGCAACGCTTCACTACAGTAAGACTCCTCTCTCCGAAAAAACCCAGAATCTCATACTCTCGAGAAATTGAACTAAGACAAGATGAAGCGACTCACTATCGTGATATCGTCGGTTAAAGTAACGTCTCGTCGCGCTGCGCGCGCAACTACAGGATTCTTCTTATCCTAACTCAGCCGCGTTACTATCGCTACTAACGCATCACCATCGTTCAAAGCTCCACCGCGGTCACGTGTTTTGTTCTTTGGATTTTAGTAATTTCTTTGCTGCTGGATTTTTATTGTTCATAATTCTGCTACTTTGAGTACTATAAAACCAAAACTTCTTAGTGTTTTCCATCTTTGGTATAGTTGAGCAGATTTAATTAGTTTTATATTTAGAAGTAATATAAAGCCGGGATTTTAGTTGCGAGGAATTAGAGTTATAATTTAATATTCCTGCTGGTATAGTTGCAGGAATTAGAGTAATATAAAGCCAACTAATTAAATCGCAGAATCGTAGTGTTTAATATTTTTCTTGCTGGTATATTTTGAGTAATACAAAACCTCTGGAATTTTAGTGTTTAACATTCTGCTATTTAGAGTAATATAAAGCCATCATTTTTTTACGATTCTGCGACATCCATAGGCGTGATATAGTTTCAGGATTTAATTAGTTTTATGTTTCTTCCCCTCTTTATCAACATGTTGGTTCTCTCTCTTTTTTTTTTAATTTTATAATTGATTAATTCTCTCTACAATTTAGTGAGTTAAGCAGAAATAAAAAATGGCGCCTGTGATCTGGTAGAAAAGCACAGTAGCCGCTTAGAAATTTGAAACAGAACTAAGGTTAATGGTGTCCAGGCATTTTTGGCGTGTCGTAGGCGGACCGTAGAGCCGTAAATGATGGTTGGAGTAGCGTTTTTGCCGGCTCTAATAACAATACAGAGACGAGATAGAAAATGAACATCTATTAGTAACCATCAAACATGCATTTTTGGACACTGGGAGCAATATCTCGTGACATGTAGCATTTCTATTTTAAAAAATATATTTATGCATATAATCACATGTCATCAACAGTATATTCACAAAAATTTATTGGAATTTCTATTCTTTTTGGTGTCTATTTTTAGATGAAACGATTGTTAGTGGGGTGGGAAATGTTAGTGTCTGAGGAATTGAATCGTGACCTCCTTTTGACTTCATATCATGTGACTCCTTACATCATCGTGTTTTCATTCGCAACCGTGAATTGAGCTAAACTGCAGGACCAATTCTTTATTCTTTTTGGTGTCTTTTTGGTGTCTATGATAATTTGTGTCCAAAGCAAACATAGTCTAAAGTATTTATTACGTCAGTTAATTCTATTCAATTGAGTTGACCTGAATTATTTTTATTTATAAATTTGTGGACCCAATTTTACTTCATATGTAAAAACTATATTATTATATAATATAATTTGATAAATTTTTTTACATATTTTTCACAAAAAAATATGTGCAATTGCATCATTTTAGTAAGTATTCAATTTATATGTTATTAATTATTTTATAATTAAAATATAGAAGGTGTTTATATTACTATATGTTCCAATTAGAGCCAACTTATTTTACGTTACTTTTCAAAGTCAAATTAAATAATTTTTATATATGTTATTATTAAAAACAATTATCAAATTTGTGTTGTTAGGACATTTGCAGTTTGTATCTCTTGCGACATGTAGCATTTATGCTTTAATAATACATTTATGCATATTCGCATATCCATCATAACACTCTAATACCTATAATTAATAGAAATACCAAAATGTACATAATAGCATTCATCGTGAGTGCGAGCATTCTGTTTGAGATATTGAACAACTAAAACAAAAATTGTCTATTTAAGGGCTAGCCTAAAACCTTATCAAAAGTTTTTATTAGATCAAGTTAATTCCATTCAACTGAGTTGACCTGATTTATTTTTATTTTTAATTTTATGGACCCAATACTATTTTATCAATAAAAATATTATTCTTAATTAATTTAATAAGATTTTATCATATTTTTAAAAAATGTTGTTATATAAAATTGTATCATTGAGTAAGTATTATTAAATGAATGTCAAACTTATCATATTGGGATATTTAATTTTATTTTGACAGAGAATGAGCTATTTAAAATTAACAAAACATTGTACTCAGTAAGAATGAATTAATTTTTCTGTTAATTTTTATTGTATAATTAAGACAACTCTTTAGTTTGATATATTATTAAACCAAATTGGTGATATTTAGTTATAATCTATTTAATTATAATCTGAAGACTAACCTAATAATACGCCAGAGAGGTCTTATTTCATTTGGTAAGAGCTTTTAGTACTTATATCCTCAAGGTGTTGAGTTCAATCCTCGAGGGCGGTTGTAAAATGATCATTAGTGAAACTTTGATTAATAAGAAATTTCCCTCCCCAATGATATTTCAAAAAAAAAAAAGACTAACCTAATAATATAATTTTAAAATTTATCAGAAACATAA